>JAPZDV010000013.1:4869096-4890513 GCA_029814665.1 Acanthurus lineatus
TATTTTTTTTTATTAAAAAAATTTTATATATTATACAAAAAAAATCTAAAAAAACAACAAAAAAAAAAAAAAAAAAAAATAAAACCCTTTTTTTTTTTTTTTTTTTTTTTTGCTTGAGATGAATTGTGCAGTGGAAACAAACAACTCTAAAAGCAAACTGCAAGTAGCAGAAATTCAATCAATATCGCTCTCCTCCAAAACGGCTGCTGCTCTCACATGCTCCAGAATGACAAATGGTCTACTTATGCTTTTACTTTGAAACTTATAAAAAGAGATAAATGTGAACTTTGTGAAAATCAAATAAATCGATGCAGCAGATATGATTACTGGTTCAAGCATGGGGCTACAGCTCAAAGCCATTTGTTGTAAAAGCAGCTTTTTAGCATTGTGAATCCTTTTTTTCTTCTCCTTTTTATTTCTGAAGGAGTGTTTTTTTAGGGTGAAGAAAAACACATAAAAGATGTAAACACGTTACATCAGCAACCAGGAATAAGAGAAGTGGTGTGCAGCCTATTTAAAGGTATAGCAGGGACATCTGCTGTCCGTGATGGACTAATACACAGACGGCCTTAAGAATAGAAAAGAGAGCTTGCAGCAAACATGGTATAAAGCGGATGATGTGTATTCCTGATACATTTTGTGTGCCTTTTTTTCCAGCTTTTTCCTTGAAAGTGAGAAACCAGAGAAGCACCTTGTACAAAGCCAGCTGTGTTTAATCCTTCCACCTGACCAAAGGCCTTTTCAGATAAGCATCTGGCAGAATTTCTTTGCAAAATCAGTCCCCTCATTGAAAAGTTGTTTTTTTATTTTTTATTTTTTTACATTTTCATGTTAAGAAAAATGATTTTTTTTCAATTAAATGCCCTTTTGTGAAGCAGGGTCTGATGCAGCAGCCTTGTAGTTGGTCAGAAACGGCTGAGCTTCTTTCCCTCAAAATAGTCACAATGTTTTCAGGTGGATTTGAAATTTAAAAGAGCTGTATTCATTTTGGAGAAAAAAAAAATTACATGTCTGAGGTTTTCTTGGTGAAAATGTCACAACTGCAGGGATTTAAATCCGAGCTTTCCACCTGCCCAGCTGCTGCAGTTTGTTGAAAAAATCGATATCTCAAGATGCTTTCACATCCTTTAGTTTGGACAACTCTTTTTGATTTCCATCAGGTTACATATTCTGATTAATCGTTTTAATTAATCAATTAATTTACAGCTAAAATAAGAGTAATTTCAGTGATGCATTACAAAGTCACTTGACTCAGTCATTTGCAGCTATAGGAAGCTTCCTCATAAACTAACTGTTCACCACCTGTCTATCAAGAAATGGCCAAATTAGCAACTTGCAGCCAAACGAGCCCCTCAGGAGCTGATGGATTTAAAAGAAAAGAGACTATCTGACTAATATTGACTTGGAGACCAGCCATTTTAACTAAATATCAGCTAATATTGTATGTCAAGGTCATGTTTACTGCCCTCAGGTGGCCAAAAAAAAAAAAAAAACCTTTACTGCAACTTTAAACTCGTGGCTTGGTTCTGAGTATATCATCTAAATCCCCAGTGTTTCTGTGGAGGCAAGGGTAAATATACACATCTTTCAAAAGGACCACATTGCTGTCAAATTTCCTCTCTGACTATCCATCATTGCCAGTTTTATACTGCAGCCTCTCCAAAGCAGCCACTGTTATTTCCCTTGCTACACTGCACGGCGAGCCTAGTTAAATCCAGTTAAAATGATTTTATTTGACAACCCAGGTGCAGGAAGATGGACGGGAAACTTGCAGCCACTGATACCTTGGATATGACTGTTTCCTTATTAAAAAAAAAAGAACTCCCTGTTTCTTGAAACCCAAAGTCTTCAAAGCACTGAGCACATCATTACCCTTTTTTCAGATACCAAGAGAGTCCTTGAAGACGCGCATGCATCAAGCTAATCTAAAGTGCTCGGCATTCTCTGCTGGCATTTGAAACACACTCGCTGCTAACAAATGACCCTCATTTATAGCTGAGATGGAGGAATGCTGCAGATGCCCACAGGGAAGATTTTCTACTTGATGGATATAGATCTGCTCAGGCCATCGCATCTCATTGGCCTATGACTTACAGCTTCTCTTAGCTCATTAGACAGGCACTGCTTTTGGCACTGAGTAATTGCAAACATATCTGGTGTGTCAACTGCTGCAACTGCTTAGCAGTCTGTGACAGCAGATTGTCTCTCTTTGCCATTACTATGCTTACAAAGCCTGAATGACTCATTTGTTTGGATTTGATCAAATTCGACAGACCAGTGTCAAGATCGTGGTGTCATAAAATTAAAACACAGTAGAGGCAAAACCGACTCTCTCGAGCTCCAATTGCTTGTTTTTCTTCGATGAACTGCACATTTTAGTCATTTAAATTAATTAAATTCAATGTGAAAATTGCTAAAATAATCTCTGATGCACCCTATTATAAACTAGAGCCAAACTATTGCCTTGTTATCAGTATTTTTATATACATTTAATGACTTTTTCAGGCTACAGTGAGGAGGAACAGCAGCCCCTGGGAGAAACTGAGAGCCCTTCAAAAAAAATATCATTATTAAAGAAATTAAAGAGGCATCCAGTTCTCCTTACACATTACCAGTTACTGATTATCTCATCCATAAAGAAAATAAAACTGCAGGAAACCTCTTAACAGGTTTCTAAACAGGAGCATCCTTATGGCTCAAGAGCTGAATGCAACCCAAACCTTGGAAGGAAAATTGCACACTCTAGTGGAGAACAAACAGCATTACAGCAATGGCCGCCTCCAGCTGAGAGATTTTGAAAGGGAACATCAATATCTACACTGAAAATAGGATTCATGTGGCGCTTCCATATTGCTTAGCCGCACATCAGAGACCGACCGCAGTGATGATATCATCCAGGCGTTTCCCAGAGCTCCTCCATACGCAGAGAATAATGAAACAGAAAGTATGAATGTTTCCACGAAATCATGTTGCTTCTTGTCTTTTTGATCATGACGGTAATAAGTTTGCGACCTGATAAGAAAATATTAAATCCAATATGAAACTGACAGATGGAGAGTCAGTGTGCAAATCCAGCTGTTTCTTCAGCACCACGGACAGCTCCGGATTTACTGATACACAGCACAGTATTACAAAGTCACCATCGAGAGACAGATTACCTGGTTACTTGCACAAATGTTGGTTAGATGAAGGATAAATAAGTCAATGACACAACCCTTTTGTTGCAATAATACACAAATTAGTTAAAAATAACAAACTTAAGAACAGTTAAATCCTTTCTTTTCCTCAAGTAAAGGATTTAAATACACTCTCTCCGTCACTTTTGGAGACTATGACAGCATAGATCAAACTATATTAACATCACCAGAGGATTTGTTTTCCCAACTTTGTTTAGAGTGTTTTTATACTTTAAGTTTACTGCACAGAGTCACACAAACAGTGAAATTTAAATTTTGTTTTAAGTTTGACTTTGTTTTATTTGGAAAGTCCTGGTTTTCTTAATTAAAATGCATTAGTTCAAATCATTATCAATCCTCATTCTATTCAAGATTATATGAGAGTGAGTCTTCAGAGAGCGTGAAATACACACAAAAAGCAAACAAAAAAACACATCAACAAAGAAAAAGAACAACAAAAAGCCAAACATTTGCATACTTTTAACTTGGGATCTCTGTTTTATACATGTTTTTGGACTTTGGGAGCGACCTGGAGAGATTAACACGGATGAATAAACACAGGGAAAATATGCAAACTCACTTATCACAAGCAACAACAAAAACACAGAGAGCTTCTCGCTGTGAGATGACTCACCGGTTTTAGCTTTCATTTGATTTGATCAATATCCTGAAAAATGCAGCACATTACTCTCCTGGTAAATCAAGTTTGTAACCAAATGTCTGTTGATTTTAATTACAGCTATCTTGTTTTGTCACGGTATGAATGTCACATTTTTAAAAAATAGTCAAAATATCACTTTTATTAAACAGATTTTTTCTTTTTAATTAGTGGCAACTGAAGCAAGGCTGCTCCTATTAGAAGGAAAAAAAACAACCTCAAAAATCTACAACAGTTTAACAAATTCAAATTTAAACACCCTATTTAAATGTTTCCACTAAGTTAAAGGAGTACATTTTAAAGGAAGAGGAGAAAATATGTTCATCATCCTTTTATGTATCTTCCCTCAATCATTTATCTTTACACTCATGAACTCCATTCATCAAGTCATCATCCTCTCAAAAAGACCTCATTTAGTTTATTTTATTTAAGCTTCAACTGAAATTATCCCTCTTGCTTACTTCCTTTACTTTATTTTCCCTTCCTCTCTTTCTGCCTCCTGCTCTCTCTCTCTCTCTCTCTCTCTCTCCATCTGTCAGGGTCAGCAGAGTGCAAAGAATCACATTAAGAAGTATTCAAATGTTGAACTAGTCGCAATTGCTATTCATACAGGCATTAAAGGCGGCCAAATCTAATTCAGCTCAGACGCTATCAGTGCCACGGCCGCTCACCCAGTCAGCAGGGATAATACAAACCGCACAGGGTGGCGGGGGGGCGGGGGGGTTAGAAAAACCCAATACACAGACAATAAAGTCTCCCCGTGGATGTAATGAAGCCACAAACGTCTGAACCGCTGCCCACACTGTGGAGGGATTTGAACCAGAGAGGGATGAAGGTGGATTTGACTTGATTTCTTTGATTCTACCTCGCTGCATTTTGAGATGAACAAGGCTGCGGTTTGTGGGCCATGAGTTTGAAAAGTGACACTTGTCGACATCAGACTGAAGGATTACTAATGTTGGATTGTCAGAGCTGGCAGATTAAAAATGGACACATGTTGAAAGAGATGCTCTAAATCTAAAACTCTGAGTGTTCAGAGGACTGAATTTGCACTCTGCCTTCACTAATAATCTTAAATAAAACTTCTGTGATTGTTTATTCCAGTCTGTCTTTACTTTATGTTGACATCAAATGCCTGTTTTTACCAACCCCCCCCCAAAAATAAATATTCAAATCTTGGCTGGATGAACCCACAACATACATAAAAAGAGTCAAAACCGAGTATGAAAGCAGCAGAAAACATCTCAGACTTTTGAACTACAAATATTACAGTAACAAACTTCATACATATGCATATTTATGAATGTACACCATCTGTGTTTATATCAAAAACAGAGAAGTCTGTATAACAATAAGTGCCACACTTGGTGCTACAGATCATTTCTATTATCCATAATGCAAATGTAAACAGTGCATAAATCTAATAAATGCCAGGAGAAATGATTTTTCTGTCAAGTTCACTTGCAAATAAAAACACCAACAACCAGCAGCATTATGTTACATTTATATTTTCTGTGTAATGAGTCTCACAGATTGTACCATCATATGCAAAAGTCATATTTGTAATATACTGTAATAGTGTTGTATGATAAAATTAAATGTTAAAGTGTTTCTTTGCTTTCATAGTTTGTATTATGACTTATTTAGCCAAAACCATCACAGTCTCTATGAAATGTGCAAACATCTTGTCACCTGAGGGGGTCACTGTTATACACAATACTTCCAAAGATGTCTTCCTCTCATAGACAGTAATAAAGCTGCAAGAGCTTCAGCTCCTGCATTGATCTCCAGTTGAGATGAAAATTGGCTATTATTTCTATATTAAATTTTAAACAGAGAACATAAACGTTTGTGAAGCAGAAATGACTCTGCAGAAAAACGCTTTTGCCAGCATTGAAGCCTAAGGGGAAAAAAATAAAACATACTTTTGTCAAAACAGTGCAAAAGTCATTAAAAGTTTGGTTCTTGCAATGTGTTTGTGACTGCGAGGAGCTTTGAGAATGTGAAAGTTTGTGTTTTCAGCAGTGAAAATGTCTGTATTCACTGACCTTTAAATAAAAGTAAATGTTATTTTAGTGTGCTGACAAGTGAGAATTACAGGATTTACATAAATGCGGAAATGCTGTGTAGTGATTTCATTAGAGGAAGAAGCATATAATAGAATGAGCAATCCACTGAATGAATTGAATTGATAACACTGAGTTTTCTTCTTTTGCAATCATGATTTCATTTGTAAGAGGAAGACTGTGTTTTTCTTACAAACTCTTACTTCAATAAAGGCCATTTCTAATTAAAACTAAAAGTAATCTCTAAAAACCTCAAAAGTCTTTTAGAGAAGTGCAGCAAAATCTGTGTTTTTAATTTTAATACCACCATTCACCTAAAAACTAAAACTGATACTAACAAAGACGTATGAAAGCTTGTGCAAGAACACACACACTTATGACAACAGCAGTAATGCACATATACAAAAACTGCACATGCACATTTTGTTTTGATTGTAAGGAGCAAACACACCCACAGTACATTTGTTTAGGTTTGCAAACGACAGACTAAACATGCAAGAGTTAATTAACCCTTTTATTACATTTTAATCGATTAAAGTGAATGTGTGATTAGGGAACTACAGTGTAAAATTTAATGTTATTTGCATGTTTGCAGTAACTTTGCTTCCATTTCTTCAGTATGATGTCAGTTCAGTGATGCTAAAGTCCAGCTCACGTCATTAATGAGCACATTAAGAAACTGAAAACCAATTAGAAAGTTAATCATTGAATAAAAAGGTAATTTAGGAAGAAAAGCTGAACAGTAACTTTTACAGCGTGCATAAACGTGCGAGGCCTAATTGTAACTTAATGGACTGGTTTACTGGTTCCTCCCAGCTGGTAATAACTGCGGTATGCCACAGTGTGGTGCTCAGCGACCGCAGAGTGAAAAAAAAAAGAGCCTTTTCACACTCATGCATTTGAATCCATGAGCTCCATTTGCTCCATGCGTGCAGACAGGGGACTGACACTGTCTTGACCCATCATTTTCAAACCAAATGAACACTTGAATGAATTTCCCCTTTTGTTATAACAAGCGCTTCATCTTTGGACGAGACCCAAATTTCATTTGACAGGACGGCTCCCACAAATCAAGGTAATGAAGGCAGCCCATCTTCCCCCTGTTGCATAAATGCAGGCAGTGCTCATTAATAATTCTGTCACACAGGTAGGCTACGGAGAAACCAGTGACACACTTTACAGCTCAAGCACTCAAAACTCCAGAACTCATCAGCTGCAAAGGCCCACTTAGGTATTTTTGCATGCAATGTCTTGAAAACTGAATGCTTGAGGGCTTGATACGGATTTTACATTATGCAGGACTTCATTGGAACCTTGATATGAGTTATTTTTTTATCCATCTTTAGTGTATTTTGCTTATTTTATCTTTATTATCTTATGTGACTATATTCAGTATGAAGCTGCCTTGTATTTACCAACAAATGTTCCTGTCATTTGCATCCTGTTTACCTCTTTTTACTTCCTCCTACAGGCTAATAAGGTTATGTGAAAAAGCCACAAGGAGTTTTAAAGGTCAGGAATGCACTTTAAACCAGCTGCTGTCAATTAAAAACAAACCCCTTTTCCCCTGTGTGCATAGCGCTCACACTCGTCAATTTTCCCTTGGAGACACAGAGCAGACAGCTGTTTGTTATGCTTCCTGTCCCTCAACATCTGCAATAGACATTTGGTCATCCTGACAGCTCTTTACAGTGTGCACCTTCATATTGACGCGTCTCTTTAACTTGAGCAACTTCTGCAAAGTGAATTTTTTTTACCAAGCGAGCAGGCAGTTCAGTGTTTTAATCAAATCTTCACTGAATATGCGAAATATTCTGAGCACTTTTTATAAAGAGGTCAATTCAGGTAGAAGTCATTATCCCTCACTGATTTCCCTAATTAAATCTATAGCAATCACAAAGGAGGAGACACAGATAATGGAGAAGGAGCTGAGTTGGAGAAAAGGAGTTTTAAGCTTTGAGATAAGTCTGATTGTGCAAAAAAAAGGAAAAAAAAAAGGAAAAAAAGGCTGCAGAAATATCAGCACTACACACCAGATGTTTTGTTTAATCACTGCATATTCAATTAGACACACAGTATGTGCACATGTGGGATATTTGTCAGTAAAAAAAAAAAATCTGTGCCCTCTCAGTGGTGGAATAATCCCTCTAACTGCTCCCCCACTCCCCAAAAATAGCACAGGCTTAAGGTCTGAGAAGGCCAAGTGGGCAGTTTTACCATGCACCAACGCTCTAAATAGAGCTCTGAGTACCTTGGGATGGTTATGGCCCGACTGTAAACTGTGTCTGGATGGCGTAAGAGAGGTTACTCGTGGCAGCGGCTAATGCAAAGTGTTGACTGCAATAGACTTGAGGTAGTTAACCGCCATCATTCTCGGCGTGACCTTTACCGGACAATGGAGCCCAAGGCTGAGTCCCATCCTCCAGCTGTGAGTCAGTAATCCACAATAACAACTGGATGCGATGATTCACAGGCCCTCAGCTTTGCAGCGTAATTGGCGAGGAGGCCTTGTGAGTAAGAGGATGAAGGAATGAGGAAGGGGGGTGGAGGCAGAGCAGCGTGAGAGAGCGAGGGGAGACGGAGGGAGAATAAATGCGGAGTCAAATAAGGGGAAATGTGAGAGGAAAAATAAACACATGAGAGAGCAAGAGATTGCTCCAGGCGAGGTTATGGGCTGTTTTTAATGTTATTTTGTTTAGAATGTCCATCTTCATTCAGTGGGAGAACTCCCCAGCGAGTCTGTCACAGGGATTCTTAATTTGCACACTAAGCGGGGGGAAGTCGGAGAGGTTACACAGCAGAGCTTTGTGAGTGGGGGTCCGCAGAAAAGCCTCCGGGGTCGCAGTAATTATCGCTGCATGTGTAATCACAAGTCACAAGCCATTACTCACACAATGCGTCACCTTTTATTTCTCTTTTGTCGCTAAGCCCGAGGTGCATATCGACAATTACGGCGTGAATTAAGAGACAGACATGACTGACTGGATCAATTATTATGGGGGGTGTGAAAGGGCAGAATTTCCATTCAGGGAGGGTGGTGGTGGGGGGGTCAGTGTCAGGTCTGTTATGAAGTTCTGTCTGTTTAGCTGATGCTCTGTGTAAAGGTCGCACAGCAGAGGTCTCTGTCGTAGCGTCAAACTTACAGGTTTCTTATTGAATCATTATCTTTCAGTTTGCATGAAGAAGAACATCTATAAGACGACCAATCCTACACGAAACAGATAAAGTCCGAGTGAAGACTTTAGTGCTCAGAGAAAATATGTCCACCTGTAACCGACTGTGTGCAAAAAAATGCACATCTGATGCAAAGTTTTACTGTTTGCAGATCTAGAAACTCTAGATCTTAAATTTTAACGACCAATTCTTTCATCCTCACCAGTCCTTTCCAGCACAGTATCACCAATCTGTTCTCACTCCCACCTCGTAGCATCAGTGTCATTTTTTCAAAGCATGTGTTCCCCTTTAGCATCTGCTAGCGACACATGGGACTTTCAAGTAACTGAAATGTAAAACTCGTCAATGGAATTACAGTGCAGACTGAAAACAGCTCCCCCCAGAAACAATGCAAAAAGTGACAGTTTCCAAGACAGGTAGCCGTTTGGGGACGGTGGTGGATAATATACTGGACTTTCAGAGTGGAGATGAAGTCTCAGCAAAAGCAAAAGTCCACATAAAAAACCCAAACAAGTAGTTTTGTTGCTTGAAGCTAACCACAGCTGTGTTGCCTCCCGTGTCGCACAGCCATGCTACGATCATCCTTATTAGCTTAAAGGTGATGCTGAGGGCCATTGAAAGAAATGGAATTTTTTTTTCATCCATGCAAACTAATGCAAAG
The DNA here is from genome assembly GCA_029814665.1 of Acanthurus lineatus. Lineage (NCBI taxonomy): Eukaryota > Metazoa > Chordata > Actinopteri > Acanthuriformes > Acanthuridae > Acanthurus > Acanthurus lineatus. Next base: position 4,878,832 of record JAPZDV010000013.1, read on the forward strand.
ATTCAATACCTTGACTAGTTCATGAATTGCTGCGATGCTGAGCTGTCCTCTCTGCATCAGCATGCCCTAAATGTGAATCTAAACTCTCGGTAGTAAACAAGCATCTGTGATTATGCATGGGGAACAATTATCCAACTCCGTTCATCTTCACTGGTCCAGAGCCATTCAGCCTCGCTCTCTCTCTCTCCCTTGCTCCCTCTCCCTCTCCTTCCCTCTCTTTCTCTGTGGATGGATGCAATATTAATGAACACATCTTAGCCAGGATGCTTGTTAGGCTTCAAGCTAATCCTGTTAGTTTGAAGCCTCACTGTCCCCACTGTTCATCTCTAGACTGTGCCTCCATCGGTTTATTTACTAACTGCTATAAAAGATGGGATGGAGGCTTCAGTGATCCTCAGATAGAGGCAGAAAGATGCAGCCTGAGACTCTGAGGTGGCTGGTTAGTCAGATGGAAGATATAAAGGACAGGAATGAAGATGGATGTGTCCTCTTCTTTCTGACTCACAGCAGCATCAATGTTTTGTCTTGGATCCTGTGTTTTTTTGGGAAGGTTAAGGTCATTTTTCTGCAGTGGACTTCTATGTCATCAGCTCAAATATCATGCATATGGTACCCAAACGAACCATGTAGGCTTGGTATTATCCATTAAAAACAGAGCTGTCTGTCACTGGATTGTCAGTCTGCTTTTTTTGAACACAAAGTAAAACTGCAGCTCTGCTTTTTCTTAGACAAACAACAACAGTCTTGTTTTGTATCAACCAGAAATGATTGTGTTTCTAATTAGCAGCTTTTCATCTGTGTGAGATTACACAAGATTTTCTGGTTTTGGCTGCTGTTTTCAGTTTTTATGCCAACAGATGTACTGTGAAAGAATTCCAAATTAACATTATTTTTAATTAAAAAAGACAGAACAAATTAAGTTTAATGAGTTGTCATGTGATGTCAGTATGAAAATGCATTCATCAGACTTAAAAAGCTCATTCATACCAATGTGGCTACACACTCATAAGAACTGCTAATAAATAGAGTTCTGAATTGACAAAATAATCAATATCTCTTTTGACTGTATTTAAAAAAAACATCTTTTTTTGCTGTGTAATTGATGTATACAAATATTTTAAATTAATAAAAAAATACTGTGTATTGTTGCTTTTAGAATTAGAAACCTGTAATTAAGTTTTGGAGGCAATAAGGTTGAAATCTTGAGCTTTTGAATTTTCCGTGATTGAGGATTATGGAATCCACCGGATATCCGATGGAATATGGGATGGCTATGGAGGTGGATATTGCATTTTTCATTTTAGGCATTTTGCTTGTGCTGAGGAAGCAGATTTCTTTGTTTTTCCTTAAGATAACTTCGACACATTCACATGAGGATCCAAATTACAACCAGAACACCATCCTGCTCCATAACTGACACTTTTATAAAAATTTTCTGTATTACCTGGCAAGCTCTCAGATTGATAAGATAAATGGTGAAATTTGGTGAGGATTAATCTTTTTGTTCATATTAATACTGATACTGAGATAATAAAACTTTATTGCAAACTGTAAAAGTACAACTTTAGCAAAGCTGACGACAAACAAAACATGCACATAAACTAAAACAAGCCTAGTTTCTGAATCCTATGAGCATATGCAACAACCCACACACACACACACACACACACACACCAGACACACACGCACACACACACGCACAGCTTTCTGGAGCCCACTGAGTCCTGCGCTCTGACTCTGATTCACAGCTCAGTGTTTCTCTACCTTCTGAACCCAGGCTTCTAATCAGAGAATTAGCTGCAGTTTCCTCTGCCAAAATCCACCCGGTAATCCATCTCACTTTGTCCACACTGTGGCTCATGCCCCACTGAAGCATTCGTCAGAATGCACAGAAGAGACAGACAGATGCAGAGAGAGAGAGAAAGAAAGAGACAGACGCAGAGACAGAGAGACAAATGTGCTTTCCTGCTTTCCTGCTTTCCTGGGTGGCTTTAATAAAGCCTATTAACTGCACAATGGCAATTTAAAATTTCTTCTGTTTTTGTTCTCCCAGAAGAAACACGTTGTTATGTTCTGAAAGCGTTCTTTATATTCTGAGTACAGCTCAGAGCATGCAGTCGATGTTGTTGCATGACTGTGAGCCTGCGCACTGCTCTGTACCTGCTGTTATGGATGCTTTTGTCGAATGCTGGGTCAGGCCAACTGTGCATTCAACGTCCGGCCGAGTCTCTCAGAGCGTGATTAATGAGGGAGGAGATGGACAACCAGGGTGCATTCTAATCACCCACAAGGACAAGGCGAGATATGGAAAGAAAGAAAGAGAAGAAGGGAATAAGAGAGCAAAGAAAAAAAAGGAGGAAGAGAATGAGATTATGTATTGATATTACATTTTGGGTGATATCATATTGCATTTGCGCTCTGGTTAAAATTCACTCCCGAGTGGAGCACAGACGTGAATTCTCTAACGCTTCCCATCTGCAAGCACACATAGACCTCACATACGAGCACACACACACACACACACAGACACAGACACACACATGCTCAGACACACTGAATACTCTCACAGGCTCAGAAGCAAACACAGGGACATGAAAGACACAGAGGGGGCCTTATGGGGTTAGCTTTGGCAAGGTTCAGTCCAGTGGATCAGGAAGAATTGGCCCATATAGCTACATACTGCAATACCCAGAAGGCCTCTCACTCAGGACTGTTCATGCCTTTGAACCTGGCTCTCAAAATAAAGTTACTGAGCTGTGCAGTTATTGTAGACATAGTTGGAATTATCTATGCAAATTTGAAAGTGAAAGTGAGCCTGTGAATACTAATGGTGAATGATGGAGAGAATTACAGCAGCCAGGTGGAGAAGATGCAGCAGGATTGGTTTGGCTAGACATTAAAGAGAAAATCCCCCTTGGGTATTCACTCGTAATGTTAAGCCTGTGATAATTCAGGGCCTTTGAGGAGTTGCATGTATTTTTCTGAGGAAGTGTTGCAGTTTATTTTACAGACCCATCTTTGTCTATTTGAGTTAGATATTTCTTGTTTTCTCAGAAAGCCTTGAATAATAATAAAACAAGAAGTCTAGCAAAGCCTTTGCACTTGTAATTCAGGAGGACTGACACCAACTGCAGACTCAAATCAATAGTTGACATTTTGGAAAATAGACCATAGTTAATATCTTTCTTGGAGAGAGTAAGAAGAGAAGATCTATAGCAATGTCATTGTATCTTAAAAGTGCAAAAAGTTCAGCCCATTTGCACACAAGTCTTACATAATTATGTTGTATATGCATTTTATTAGAAGATATTATGTTCTAAATAATGTACTTTTCTGCCATTTTCACTATATATGAATACCTAAAATAAAACACCAGGCAAAGGGCCAATGAAAACTAGCTTGAATGAGGTAAGTCAAGTAAAGTCTGGGCTGCAATCTATGTTGCAATCTGAGACTATCGCTTTGGATTGATTACAAAAGTTTTCACATGGACATACAACAGTTATAAGGAGACAGTAGAAGAAATAAACCTTTCGTGCTATTAAAGTCAACTGTAGAGGTTCCCAATATAATCCTGTTTGACACTGCATCAACTGCATTTGGCCACTTGTCCATAAAAATAAAAGCTAAACAAATCAAATCCACAGATACAACACATGCCTTTAAATGGTGTGTCTGTACAGTCACAACACAAATACAGTGTCCATGTCTGAAGCAGTTAGCCCTGCACACCGTCCTCCTACCTGTCCCTGCTCAGTCCTCTCACTATAGTTCACTTTGTGCGTCCCGTGCTCCTTGCTATGCATCATGTTGGCCCAAAATGACGATTGATTGCAGTGCCACTGCCTTTGTAATCCGCTTAGGATGGATTTTGCATCTAAATCACTTTATTATTTATGTGCCTAACTCTTGCCAATGCCATTTGGAGGCAGTATGATTGGTGATCCATCACACATTATCCTTCACTGTGGTCATTAATATTATAATGGGATGGACCTTCACCATGAAACTTCCAGGTGGAAGGGAATGCAGATCTCTTCTGGGAGGGCCAGGCCACTCAAAACAGGAGTCAACAGAGGGAAGATTATCAGGTGTTCTTGCTAGCAGACGGCCTCTCCAGAGATGTTGTTAGTTCGTCCTCTCTATGCTATTAACCTGTCTCTGTCGCTCTCCTTCTTTCCTCCGCTCTCAGCCTGCACAGCAGCTTGTGTCTTCATACATGGCCTCTCTTAGAAAAATATGGGATGTTATTTTTCATTGTCCTTTTCCATCAGGGCTTCAATCACCACCTGCCAATCACATCTGCTGCCTTCAGGCGGACACACACACACAAACACACACACAAACACACACAAGCACAAGGTGCCACATCAGGACACAGCAGAAACAACCGCCTCTTTAGTCGAGGAAAAAAAAAAGGAAAAGAGAGATACTCATCTAACCACATAAAGGGCAACAGTGATATGCATCAAAAAGTCTTTGGTGCAAACACATCAGAGATGTCGAACTCTTCATAAATCTCAAATGAGCTTTGAAAAAAAGAGTGAATTTGGTTTTTGCTTGCTGATATTTACAGCGCCGGATGTTCAGACAGCATATGTTTTCATCCTCTAAGTGTATTGTAACGTGTAGATTTGGAGACTCAGCAGTATAATGTTAAGACTAAGTGCATGCTGGGACGGCTGAGGGCAAAAAATCTGTCACTCTTTGTCGCCATGGCAGCCCCACTGAGTCCACTAAAGAGCAAGACCACAGAGATGCGGCAGATAGATCTCAGTGGGTGAAGACGGAAACAGCTCGCATGCATTTGAGTTTCATGGATGCCAGCAATCATCATGTCACCGTGTCACGAGGAATTCCCTGCAGTCAGCTTTTAGCCGGAGGGAAAGGGAACGCACAGCAGCACAAGTCAGACATGGAGGTAGAGATATTTGCTCTTAATGTGGATTATGCCACAACAGCGAGGCGACCTCACTCGCCTGGAATATTTATGTTGTTGTAGGTGAATTTAATTGTGATTGCAGTGAAATTTAAATTAGTTTCAGGACCAAAATGAAGACAGAGTGATGATGTATCCTAGTTACAGCACAAACTACACACTCTGTAAGCAGAATTTCAGCTCTTTTTTTATTTTTACATTAGAAAATGTTGCAAAATTTTACACTGAGGAAGCCCCCCTTGCACCCTTGGGTTATTATATAATATATAATATAGTATAGCATTAAGTATTTATAATTATTAAGTATTAATCATTAAATCTTGGTAAGAGGATTCTTTGACATCAAGCATGTAGGAGTGCATTACTGTGTGATTAATTCCTACATATCTGGTGATTTCTAGTGAAGTGTGACATTGAAGGAAGCTAGTTTAAAAGAAAGTCAGTATGGAGCTAAATTTTCTTATTTTTTGTAGGTTTTTGATGTTTATTGTCCTTCATATCCCATAATTCAACCCACATGTGAAACAGGAAAGCTTCTCTCGGTTATATAACAGTTAAATATAGACCTTTTTTAAAAGTAAATTGACTTCATTGATCTACAACGCCATTAACACAGAAAATGGAAGAGCTACTCAAGGCTGCAAAACAATCAACCTATTTTGAAAGATGCATCTCCAGGAAAAAAATATAATTAAACACATTGCTTCATCTCTTAGGCTTCTAAATTTTACATTAGCACGAGTGCAGGCCAACATCCATGGATTAAGGTTTTCATGTTTCGTATCGTTTCTTGTAAAGTGAACTAATTAGTGGGACGCTGTCTAAGTTTGAATATTCCAGCACCACGGAGACGGAGACGGCACGGGATTGGTTCTTCACGTGTGCTCTGAGACGTCAACATCTGCGTCCCTGTGATGCTCATACAGAAATATCTTCATGCTCATAACTGAATTGCATAGAGGAACTGCACTTACGTCTTTCAGAATAACATTACGTGCACTGCAATTTAGTAATGATTGCCTTGCTCACATTCCTAGATGTGATCTCATAAACTCCTATTCATATTTGATAGGGTAATGAAGCATCCATTTTTTTTTTTCACTCAGCGGCGGGGGAAGGAAGGTGCTGCCAGCTGTGGTATTCTATATTTTTTGCATAGTTTCATCAGCTGTTTTTCATCCATAAGCACGAGTCATAAGCGGAGACAGTCTCATACTCTGTGGCGGCGGCGGGCTTTGACCTTCGCCACGTGTTTTATGGAGCGGACAGACAAGTCATCGACAGCGAGTCTGGGCAGCAGTGCCGTTGCAGTGTGATGCGATTATTCCGCCGACCCTCTTCTGCATTGACCACTGTCATTAGAAAACCATGCTTTTCAAACCTTTGACATGTTCAGCTGCTTTTCACACGAGCTGTGAGTGACCTCGGTAAATACAGCCAGTGATGGCTGAAACATCATCGTAATTGAATGCAATTCTTCCAGTAAGGCGGCAATATAAGCTTACCTACAGAGGTGATCTCTGGAAATGAGGTGCAGTCAACTTGCAGGTAATAACACTTTAATGAAACGTTTTTCAAACAGGATGATAGATCTTTTTTTGCGGAGGTCATTTCTCAGCTCCAAAATCATTATGGGCCAGATTCATTTCTCCGCCATGTTAATATAAAAAGCATCAGCTTGGGCGGATGAGACTGAGGGTGTCTTTAATTGTCAATTAAGGATGTATCTCACAGTCATACTCCCTCTGCATGACTCGTAGACGGAGTGATAAGAATGAGGACAGGATTGGTTTGCTGCGAGGTCGCTTTGAATTGAACTCTGGGAGTAATGAAAATACTTTTGATTATGTTTGCTTTCTCAACCAAAAACAAGCAATCAAACGCGAAGAGAGTCAAATGATTTGAAGAGAAGTAACACAAAAAAAAAAATCTCCAGCACTATTATTTTTTGGACATGGTGGAGTGCTCAGTGATGGTTTTAGCTCTGACTAGCAAGAGTTCTGGTTGCAACAGGGTTTTTAATAACTAATGTGTTTTTCTGCTTATTCCCTGATTACATTCATAATAAAGAGCAACAACACATTAGCTACCATGACTCAAAGAGAACTTATCCCTGTTGATTTTTTTTTTACTTTAACCATGATGCAGCGAGTAGTAAGAGATACACAGAAAGCTTCATTAACCGTTGCTATTATATTTTCACCTGTATCACATCAGAAAAAGCAGCTTTTAGCGTGAAATGCACACATTCAAACAGACATGACCGAATAAACAGGAAACATCATCTTAAAAATTTGAAAGCAAATGAGGAAACCACTTAGGTTTCCATCCGGCCACTGGCCACATGAATTTTTAGAGGAAGCTGGGAGAGTCAAGACAGATTATCAGTGTATTTAAGGTTGATAAATGTCGTCTAGGAAAAAAGACAAATAACCTGTTTCGCTGATGCAGAGGAGACACAAAGACTTCTCAGTTAGATCTGTATTTTCTTCTTTTTTAAGTGTCAAATTCTAATCCTGTATAAAATTAACCGTATAGTGGAGTAGAGGAGTGTATGAGTAGTTAGACAGATCATCATCAAGTAGGAGGACAAGAGCTTGGAAATGCATCCTGGTTAAATACCTATGAAGACACCATCTTCGTAACAACCATGACTGAAACGACACTCTTGATAAAACTGGACAGACACCATTAATGGCATCACTTACACATGCTAATGAAGTGTATCTACATCCACAAAATAATGTTTTTCTATTCCAGCTTATCGTTACCCTCCATAATGCACTGCTGCCTTTGATCATCTCATGTTAATATTTTTTAAAATTCTATAAAAGCAGCAATATTTAAACGCTTGACTCGCTTTAATTCTTCCATGTTGAAACACCAAACAGGTTGAACTCTGCCTCGTCTTCATCCCAGGTCCCCCTTGTAGGTTCTGAGCCTGTGTTCCCTTTAGGGATGTTATTATCGTCTCTGCTTAATCTCTGCTCGGTCAGATTAATGCATCACTGTGGAGACTGATGAAGTCATTGCCTTAATGCCAAATATCAACCCGTGCACATATAGATTCCACATTCACAAAATAATCCATTCCTGTTCTGCTCTTAACTTCCATCTTGCACTGCTCCCTTTGATCATCTCCTGTTGATATTTTTAACTGTGTAGCATACTAACAACCCGTGATATTTGCTCTTTTTACACTCTGCACCACACGGCCTCCAGTTAAAATACCAAACACACTGCAAAGACTTCAATCAAAAGATGTTTTGCCTGTGTGCGGTGTTATCAGTGTGTAAAGTGATGTTTTGAAGCAGTCGTGTCAAAGAACTTGCTCCACTGTATCTGTGCAATTCAGCCTTATATAGGCATCAAAAAGATGTTTCAACAAGATGATTCCCTTCAGACAAAAAAAAAAACAGATGGACCAAAATAAATGGAAATTAAACACATTTCATTGTCATTTTCACAAAAATAACCAACTGCAAAATGCACACACAATGGAAAATCGATGCTTGCACAGCATATTGTAGCTGCAACCCATGCAACTTTGCATCCTCTGACGCTGCTAGAATAGTGTGTCTTAAAAACTTTGACATAGTTTTAGCAAGTTATTGCCTGGTAAATGTTTAAATCAAACCGTGCTTACATTCACTGGTGGATCAGTTAACACATTCAGCAGATTTTTTTTTTTTTTTTTTTCCAAAACAGCGTGACAACAAAACCCAGACACTTCAGCATTTAGGAGCCGAGGGAAGTTCTAAACTAAAAGTCTGAGTGATGCTCGAGGCATTTTGTGTCCCTGAGAGAGACAATCCATTTCTCCAGCAAAAAGAACTGACAAGAACTAACAATACATTCTGCATTTCATGGGGAAAGTTTTTGCAAAGTGCAGAAGACTGTATCTTATTGGCCCTTCATGAGTTCCTTAATGGCATGTCCAATGGTAGAAAAGCAGAAAAAGGAGAAAGCAAAGACTCACCAAGAGGCTGTCCAGCAATGATTCGGGCATTTTCTCCCGCCACGGCTGCGCGGGCGTTCCTCTCGTTCAAATACTGTACGAAGGCGTAACCCTTGTGCACAGAGCAACCCACTATCTTGCCGTACTTGGCGAAGATAACTTCTATGTCGGTCTTCTTGACGATTGCTGTGTTGAGGTTGCCGATAAAGACTCTGGAGTTGAGGGAGCGTGGGTCATTCTTGTTGGTCACGTTGCTGGTCTGGGTTTTACCAGTCATTCTCCTCCAGTTGCCCTCCTGGGACACAGACAAGAGGGAGGAGGGGAGGACACGGCTTAGAGGTTTTTGGAAAGGCCAACTCCAGCTATCTCTGCTGAAACACTAGAGAATCCTGAAGCTACAGTATTGATTAATTGCAAAATCCATAGATATACCATTAAATTGTCAATTTATTTGAGAAACATTATTATGAAATGTGAATTTAATCATCTCTTTTGATTGTAATTTGATTTTGACTTTGATTTGACCACTTAATGATGAGTTTTTACTTTAAATCTTCATTTTAACTCACTTTAAGCTAGCAAGATAGGAGCATGGAGATATGTACAATGTGGAAAAAGCAATGACTGCCATTTCCCCCAACATTTAGCATGTTAGCTCCTGTTAGCCAGAGCAAGAACAAGCTAACTGGAGGCCAAAGGCAGGTGACTGCCATTATTACATGAAAAATAGGCTTCAAAAGGATTTTTTTAAAAAGAAAATTAAATATTTAGGCCAAATAAACATTTGTTTTTATATCATAAAATCACATTTCATAAAAATGAGTCAGGTTTTGATCATTTAATAAATCTCTTAGGCTTGATTTTATTCCATTTATAGTTAATAATATCTCATTTATTTTCTTATTTATCTTATACTGAACACATTCTTTCTCCATAAAGCACAAGTTTTTATATTTCAGGATAAAATCAACAAGTAAAATTCATTTTTTTTTTGTTATTGCAGATGAAGGTTTACCTTGTTTAATTCATGTTTAAGGTCATTAGCTGGTCAACTGTACAGCCTGTGGCACCGTTTTTTTGTTTTTTTTTTGCATAGCTGAAATGTTTCCACTGAGTGGGAGCATTAGAGGGAGCAACAATATGTTAATGCAGCAGTTTCTTCTGCTTTGTCAGAAACAAAATACAGTAGCTGCCAGTGTGAAAGCTTTGCTATCTCAATACCCATATTGTTGCATCCCTAATGCTTTGTGTCCCGTTTCACTGATCACAGACTGCGTAGGCTGTAATTCATGTTACAGTTTTATTTAGACTTTTTTTTTTGTACTGTCAAGTTATCAGCGCGCATTAGCCTCAGCTTTTGTAGACCTCCCATGCAATTATTTCTAAGTGACCTTTTCATGACCCGCATGTTAGTTTTTTTTTTGTTTTTTTTTTTAATGAAAGATGACTTGCTGCATGATCAGGGGACTCGTATCTCCCAAGGAAAGGATGCACTATTGAGCAATTCAAGTTCTACATTTAATTACAGTCAGCATAAAAAAAAAAAGATGCACACACGGTACATGGATAGGTCCGACATATTTCTCTTTGCTTTTCCCATTGATTTTCTGTCCTAACCACACACATCATTTCATTTTTATAGCTGTAGGAATCCACGTTTTCATTGCTGTTTATATTCCAAAAATGGATTACACTGAGTACATAAAATACTGTGAAATATTGTGAAGAAAACAGTGAATATTGAATATTTGCCTCCTCTGAGTCACTGTCCCTGACACGCGGTGATAACAACTATTCAGCTTTGAGACGAAGAACCTGAATAATGGCTACAATCCTCAGTAAATAGGATTAGTAACCAAGGTAACACTGATTTGGCTGGAATATTGTGTGGATACAAATATAAAAACACACTTTGCCACCTTTTTTTTTTGTCCTTATTAAACTTAATTTTCCATCACAAGAGGCTGTAGATTACAGCTCGGCCTCTTTGATTTGACACCAAGTGGCCTCAGCATTCACATTCACATGATGTAGCTTTATTGTAAAGTGCCGCGCTCCCACAATGGGTTTGTTTAGCTAATTAAATCATGGCATGTGATCAAGTTGAAAATACAGCGATATACAGGATGCGATGCACAAATTGAGTGATGGTTGGATTCCATGGCAAGGTCGGTTGTTTTGCGCCTACAGTAGATGAAGGAGGGAAAGTGTCCAGTCATCCAGGAAATATGAGAGCAGCCATGTGATTTACAGAGGAGAGATTCACTGTCAGGCATCCATTACACCTGAGACTGAGATCATGCTAGACGTTCAGCTGCTCATTCATGGATAAACACATATTATTTCACTTGGCAGCACATGTTTTTAGCATTACATCACCTACAGTAAAATGCTGTTGGCTCTCCCACCCAGTATTAGTGTGTGTGTGTGTGTGTGTGTGTGGCGCCTCATGGTTCCTATGGGCTTGCTGTTTACAGTGCTGCATTGCTGTGTGTTGTCTCTGCTTGTGGGTGTGTGTGTGTGGGAATAAACTGCTGCTCGCCATCCCTCAAGTGGCCTTGACATTTTATCAGCAGCAGACACTGAAAATTAATGTGATTCACACACACACAAATACAAAGGCCCACACATACATGTGCTAACTCAAATGAGCTCCACATGACCAGCTAACGATAGTTTAAACCCACAACCTGACACCCAGCCCATATTGATGTTGGTGAACAAGTCACGTGGAACATGACAAATCAGTGGTGAAGCGTTAGATTTCCTCTCTCGTAAGATAAAT
>JAPZDV010000013.1:4891006-4983029 GCA_029814665.1 Acanthurus lineatus
TATCACAGTTTCATACCAATGATAATAAACAAGGATACGGTCAGTGGGAAAAATAAAAGCACCAAGGTCGTGTGGTTCGACATTACTGCTGTGTTTGGAAAAATGGAAGAGTGACAAAGAATAAAACAAGATTTTGTACAAAAGTGGCCACATCGCTGGGTTGTACCTTGCTCTTAAATGCATTGTGCCTTGGTAGACAGGCTCTTAAAAGGTTGTTGTTTGGGTCTGGCCACCTGCCTGATTTATAGACATTTTTCATGGAGGGAGGGAACTCATTGAATTGATTCCCTTTGTAATTTCCTACCACTCCACCACTGTACATTTCTCTTCGCCATGCCTCAGCCACTCTGCTCTGATTGTTGCCAAGGCAGCTTGACGGGCTGAGAAAAGGCTGGAGAAGCTGCTCAGTGAAACAGAACAGAGAAAGGTAGCCTGATACACCTTTTTCCATTGGTGTTGCTGCCATGTACTGCAGAGGAGGAATAATTGCTTCGTGGATTCCTTCCATTTATATCTTGTCTTAAAATGTGTCTCTCTGCCTGTGAAAGCAACGGCAACAACCGAGAAATAAATTCCCTCTATTTGTAAATCAATGCTTCTATTTGTATCGTAGGCTGCAGAGCATTTTCTGTGATGCAACCAGCCATAAATCTGTGCACTTTTGTCAAATGTGGTCAGAGGAAGAACCTATTCTGCCCCACAAAGACAGAGTGCACGACATTTTGCATGATTTCAAGGTTAAAAAAAAGCATTGGTGGAATTTTAATGTGAGCAGAAATATGGCTTTAAAACATTTCAAAGCCATATATGACAATACTTTTCTACCTGCTTGGTGCAATGTGTTTTAGTCAGAGATACTTTCACTGCCATTTTCCTATTATTTTCTGCCTCAGCTTTGTGAGTTAAGGCACATAGTGTTGACTAAGTAGACACAGCAAATATGATCTGTAGACGGAAGTGAAACAACTTTAATTTTGCCTGCTAAGGGTGCTTGAAGTGCTGTTAAAGCAAAAATTAACTGCTGTGAATGGGACATTTATGAAACTTCACAATTTATGACTATCTCGAGTCATAACTGAGGTTTTATTTTTGTCTGATTAATAGTCTTCTTACAGAGACTGACAGGAGAATCTCTTGAGTTAAGTGTTACTTTTTTTAAGTTATAATGTTAAAGGGACACATTAAAGTTTGTGTGCTTTTGTCTATTAGAAAAACACAAAACTCATACTGTTTTAGCGTTTCAGAAGTTTTGGATAATCACCCTTCATGCTTGTTTTATAAGATTATTGAATCATATATCAATATGCAGCGTGTGTAGACCTGATTTGTTTTTATTATTTAGGGAGGATGGGTAGTTATTACGAAGTCAGCAGGAGAGGAGAGAGAACACAACACAATGAGACGACAATGAAAGCTTTTCTCCTACATGCTTGTTTTATCTCTTTCATTGTGTATGTTTTTGTGTGTTTTTATGTTTTTGTGTTTTTTTTGGTATTTCCTTTTTGATGGTATTTATTAATACACTTTGAAATGACAACATGTAATATGAAAGGGGATAACTTGAGGGTGTTTGAGCAAAAAAGCTCAGATAAGTCCACTGTATGCTGTGTAGTCAGTCAACATTATCATTACAATGTTAGCGATTTTAAGCTAATATATTTAAGATTTAGCGGCTAAAAAGACCAAATGAGGGTTGTCAGGTAGCAGGAAACACACCTTAAATAAATGCTAATATTGCTCCACATCTGCTTCAGGCAATTTTAAGCTAAATAACATTAACACTTACATGTATAAAATGATAATATAGCAGAGATAGCAGTCTGTTTTTATTTGGCCTTGTACACTTTAATGGCCAATCTATGATTAAGTATCACAATTCAGTTTAGTAGCCTTTAAAAATTTCTAAACTGTGAAGAATACATTTAAAATGGTAAAAGTCAGAAACTTTAAGAGCTCCGAGCTTTAGTTACTCACTCTTCCCCTCCATTGCATTTTCTGGGCCCAGACAGTGTTGAGCATCGAAAAGTTTCCCTTCTTTACTTACTTGGGTTGCTGACTGTATATTTACAGTCTTAAGGGAAAGACATAGCCAGATGTACCTCATGCATTTTATTGAACTCCAATATCGCAGCCTTTCTCAGCAGGACCTGCTCCTCTTACCTTCAGCTTACCTTGTTTTTCTACCAAAAAGTAGCTACATAACTCTGCAGCTCCAACCTTTTTTTTTTTTTTTCGTCCTTCCAAACTCTGCTCTCAGAAAATTCATTAACTATTGCAAAGCCCGGAGCAATGATGCAATTAGCTAAGATGCAAATGGAGCCATTTCTCAGTTGGTCCTCATTCACCTGCAGAGGGAAAATTGGTAAAATGAGGTGGGAGAGGCTCCTGTGCACCCGGGCGCTGCAGTCATGGAATGATACACGAGTGGAATTTGTTATTGTCCAGGGGGAGTCCGCTGTTTGTCATGGACAGGGAGACACTTCAGCTGCAGTGACAAGATTTCATTTCTCTCTATGGTCACATACAGCTGCACAGAGTCGTGAACTAATCTGGTCAAACACGGCGAGCTGTCGAGGGCAGAATAGATCAATCTCTGTCTGCTCTTAATCCAATTTGATTGGTAAGGATAGCGCTTGGTTGTTTTGTGACATAAACCCCACTCTGCATGATTGTTTTGAAAGCTTCCTCTCCACTATGGAACATAGCACCAAAGGACATTTTAAAAGCTTCGTCTCCACAGTGCAGTGAGATATTTCCCTCCTCTCAAAAAAAAATGTGCAGGCAGACAAACAGCATCTGTTTCCACGAACACAATCAGGTTGTTTATTAGCACATCAGGCATATGGCTTTTTAGGATAAAATCAACAGAAAGACTCTTGGGCATTGGTGGAAAAGTGTTGCAGTCCTTCAGTTAAGTGCATGTGGTAAAACAACAGATTAAACATATTTTTTTGGTCAGGCTGCACTTAGTATAACTGCTTCACATGCTGTTGGTTACTATAGCAATGCATCCTGTTTTATGCACATTAGATGTTTTGAATGCAAATGATTATCTCTGAGTCGTGGTGGAGTATAAATAAGGCATAACAAAATGGAAATGGGAAAAGTAATCGTGCAAAGTGTACTTAAGTACACTCTCCTGGGAATAAAATGTAAATAAACTTTCAACTTTTCAACCCTGCGTGTTTCCACGCTAACCGAATTCATTCTCAAACTCAATTTTCTTAATCCTTTATGCCTATTGCATTCACTTTAACATCCCATTTTAAAACAGCTGCAATACAGTTGACTGTTAATTGATGAGCCACAGGCGTGACTTTTCCCAAAGACTGGCACAATTTTCATTTACTGTATCACACCACTATATATTATATTCAGATATAGGATACTGTCATTTAGGGCAGTTAAAACCACAAGAATAGCCACTGAAGTAAGTAAAACTATGACTGCAATAACTTTAACTGCTGTTAAACTAATTGTTGGTTTGAAAATATTACAGTTTTGGAAAAACGGTCATAAAGCTCTGCAGAGCTGAGGGGAGATGCAAAAGGATGATTTCTGTGAATCATTACAACAAGAAGAATTAAACCACATTCGAGTAGCCGAGCTGTTGTTGGTGGAAAGATGTGGATTATAGTCAAGTTAAATCAAAGAATATCGAAAATGTTTCAGAAACAACAGATCAAACTCCCTCTGTGTTTTTAACTTCGTCCCACTCTTTAGGAAAGGGTGGATTTTAATTACAGTTTGGATTTGTCACTGTGGGCACAATGTGGAAACATCACACAAGCTTTTAATTAAAAGTTAAAAGTACAATTAGACAGGTGGGATACTGCTCCAACTATTAATTTGTTGCCTGTTACTCATTCTGGAAATAAATACCCTTTCTGGTGCTGTTAAGATGAGAAACTAAAAAACATTAAAAATCTACATGGAGAAACTAATCAAAAAAGTAAAACTGACATAATGAAAATCAAAGAGTTTAAACACGCTAAAACATTATGGAGGTGAGCTTTGATGTGGTGGGTCTAATGTATCTGGCTGTTGACCGCTCTGCTCTTCTAATTAAATCTGGATGTGTCATCATTAGCTCTCCAAGTTGCAGCTGCAGCTGGGACAAATTTTTAATGGGGGCAAATTAGCATTTGTTCACATCAACTCTGCAGGAGAGGTAAAACAAAGTCCCTGCTCTTTATTAGGAGCATTAATCTATCTGTTTTAAAGAGTGCTGAAAGCACAAACTGCAGCCGAGGCTTCGGTATCTACGAGAGTCTTGCAGCCAAACAGCAGCATGTTTTGTCAGAGCAGGGGACATTTCATTTAATCTTTTTCTCAGCTCTCCACAATTAACAGTTTGCAGAGGGATATTTCTTATTTATGGGTGCCCCCGTGAGCCGCACTTTGCTCAATAGCCTGTATTGTAATAGGATGACAGGCAATTTTTTTTTTTTTTCTTTTCAAAGGCTTGGCAACTGCTCAGTGGAATTTAAATGACCTTAAAATTCACAGGTTTCGTTTATGGAATTATTATGCAGAAAAAGCAGGAATATTATCTGTATAATGTGATCAAAATAAGCTAATTTCTTCAAATTATACAAGCTCTGCTCGTTTTCTTGGTTATGCATATGAATGCAGAGTAATGTGTTCTGTTTTTTGAGTCAGATTTCAAGAGGTTATAGGCAAAGTATATTTGGCATCGCCTCTTCTCTGGTGGTGTTGTTCGGAGGGGCTGGTCGGCCATCTGTAGCCGCCGCGACCTATGTGTCAGCCGAGGCCTCGTCCGGCAGCAGCTGCCCTTGCCTGTAGCACCCCGCCTGGCGCCGAAACATTTCACAAGAAGACGCTCGGCCGTCAGCTCCTCGGGGTTTGTGTGCATATTTTCTGCTGGTGGCCTCAGACGCACAGAGAGGCGAAGTCCCGCTCTCAGTCTGCTGTCAAGTGCAACTGGCCCGACCACACATTCACACCACGAGCAGCACCATCTATCAAGTCACCGGAAATTCATTAATTTCATGTTGAGGTGAGCAGCCAGGGAAACTCTGCCTACACATACACACACGCACACAGTTGGCCAAGAAAAAATTTGGCCATGCTTCTCCTTTATGTGGCCATCAGGCTTCAACGCAAAACAGGTTTCCCTGCTTTAACGTCTCCAATGTCACTTTCATTTTTATTCATAATCATTTTGCCTGCCAAGTCCAAAACAGACGAGTTGTTTATTCTGGCTATTCATCGCCCCCCCGCCCTCAACATGAAAGGGATGAACATCTCAGAGCCGTCGGTCCTGAGGGCAAAAGGTTTGTACTTTCATGCATTCAGTTTCTCAAAGCACTTGTTGGTCAAAAAAAGGGGCCTCTTAAAAAAACTACAAGAGTTCACTTAAAGCGGAAAAGTATCCACGCAGTTGTCTTTCCTCCAACAGACGGAGATGCTAATCGTAGAAAACAGCACTGACAGTTGTGTGTGAGAGCAGCTGTAGGATACATAATCCGAAGACATGGGTCTGAAACATCCCTCAGATGGACTTTGATGATACAAATCTCCATCATGTTATGTTTGTGCCTGTGACTGCTCCTTCCTCTTATTGCCGAGCTAAATGTTCAAAGGTAGCCGAAACTTTGTGTAACGCATTGACAAGGATGGGAAAGAAAAAAAAAAAAAAAACTCCTCGCACGGCAAACTTCAAAGAATCCCCCAACACTTCAAAAGCTTCTTCATGCTTCGGTGACTAATCTTCAAAGTCATGCCAAGGATTGAACTGATAGCGCCGCTGTGTATAGCAGGTACAAACATCCTTGTCAGCGCCACTGAGGTGTGAGGTGTAGAGAGAAAGCAAGAGGAGATAAAAACAAAAGCTAATTGAGACAAAGTCTGTCCCTCGCCTGCGTGAAATACAAAACCCCTGTCTGAAGAGATTTGGTAATTACAGCTGCCACCAGTCAAATGAATACGTCAGTAGAGGTTGAAGCCTGACTTTAAGGTTAATTTGGAGAATTATTGGTGATCCTGAAGGTTTATTCTAGTCATTGCAGAGCTCATAGTAGATTAAGTTTTCCTCTTTGCTTTGCTTGTTCATCACAGTAATCTCAAGGAATTATTTGGAGGAAAAAAAAAGGTCTTGGATGTTTCACTTTAAAAGAAATAATAAGTTCTGGACTTTCAGCTGTTTTTCTTTTCACACCCATTCAATCAAAATCTCCCCACAAATTGATATTTGCTGTATCTTTTGACAACAAAAGTCTGAACTCACTCATCACCAAATGACTTTAAATGCTTGTTAATAATGTTTTTCCCTGTTAGAATAAAGCATTGCAGCTAATAAATCCTTCTCTGTGAGTGTCTGCATGATTAATTAATGGTATTAGAGCTCTAAAGATATGGTCCTCAAGATTTTGGCCATTGTTGTACATACAGACACACATACATACATGTTTTTAATCTCCTCTGGGCTTTCAAAATGTTATAAAACCAGCTGGATGAACTCTGTTTTTGAAACTAGTAATTTCACCATTTTACAACTGCCCCTTTTTAAATGTACGAACTTGTGGGAAAAGTCTTTATGGGCCCCTCTGCATAACATGAGGTGTAATAACACTGTTTGGCCACTATGTTAAATTGATTTCAGGGTCTGGGGCACTTCCTTTGGGCTTAAAAATACACTGAATAGCTATTGTTGAAAAAATACTGCACTTGAATGGCAACATAAAAGGATTTAAGATAAAAAAAAATCAAATCTTATATATCAAATGCAATTTGAAGCTCTCTGAGCAGTGAGGTTTTAGTAAAACGGCTTCACATCAGAGCCGTACGCACTCAGAAACTGTAACATTAATGTTCTTTTCCTTTGGCCTTAAAGGTTAATGCAACTTTCATCACAGGTGCCATCATCTCTTCTGTTCATCCCTCTCAAACAGAGTCTAGTAAATTTGAGCCTTTTTGTTGAAACATACAGAGCACAGGTTGATATTAACCTTCAGAAAGCCAAAAACCAAATATTCTGTGCAAGTTTGTATATTAAGTGTTAGTTTTTCTATAACATATTAATAATAAATGCATTTGCTCTCAACACATCTGAGTTTTATAGATTTGAGAAACATACAGGCACATGTGAAATCATATTTTCTTGCAAGCACGAATGAGGTGAAAACAAAAGCGGAGCTCTCTAGGTGTTCCAGTCAATACCTTTTTTCTCACTTTAAAATGTGCATATCAGAGTGGCCTCTTGTAGTGAAGGGCCTCTTGTGTTGAAGGGCACAGTTCCCAAAAATCAAAGAAAACTTAGCAGGCCCTGCATTTAAGGGCCGACTCTCAATAACCCACAAGTCCCAGAAGAGCCACTGATGCTGCTGCTGCTGAAAAATATGACACATCTCAGATTCTCACCAAAACACGTTGAGAATTTAAATCTGTAGCAAGCAAAAAATAAATAATGTGTCTAAAAAGGGGGGAAATTAAATGTTCTGCAGCTTTATTTAATTGTCTGGCTGCATGTGGTGCCATTAAAAAAGGCTCCCACCCTCTCTGTCTGTAAATAGACATCTCATCACGCCCCCTCATTTCATTTCCCCTTTAATTGTACAGCATTTTTTTTCGCAGAATAACAGTATAGTACAATTAAAACAATCTCAATATTTGCTGTCAGCCATACTCTTTTAAGAGTTCACTTGATGTCTAAATAATTGAGAATCAAGAACTGCAGAGACAATAAAATCGGCTCGACGCCGGAGCTGATTCCTCACTCCTTCCTTTTGTGTCTCTTTCAAATGTGCAATAAAAACACTGATGCAGCAGGTAGTAATTGCTGCTAATTCCACCTATTCTCAACCAGACAAACCACAGCTCACTTACTCCGACCAGTAATTGCTGAGCACAGTTGCAGATTTTCAAAGCGTTTGCTAGTTGGAGCTCAAGGGAACCCTCAAGGGGTCTCCCTGGGCAATGAAGCCGTCATCGTGCCTCATGGAGTGTGGTTTTTTTTTTTTCTTCTTCTTCTTCTTGCCCTGGCATGTTTCCATTTATCAAGTCTACTGACACACTCAGTGTGAGAGCCACAGACTTTAGTAAAAATGGATCAGAGTCCGAGGGTTTGTCACAAAAGAAAAAAAGAAAAAAAGGCAGACGTCCTGAATGAACATGCAAAAACACGCACTCATGCAACACACAAAAATAAGGACATGTGCATGCGCAGATGTCAAAACACACACTTGCTCACACGCAGTCACTCGTACAGAACACACATGCTCATGCACAAACACCGCAGACATAAAAGCAATGGAGAGCTTCACGAGGCGCACCGATCACAAGCCTTGAAGTATGGCTTTTGACAGCTTGACAGGAAATGCTGTCTTTTGTGTAGCAGACGAGTCTTATGGAGTCTGTCTGCTGCCCTCGACACTTCTTCTCCTCCTGATAAAAAATGCACCAAATGACTTTATGCATAACACGATGCAAGTTTGAAAAGCATAACTTGCATGAGACAAAACAAACATAAAAATAGACATAAGACAAATACAAGCACAGAGAGGGGGGGTTCAGAAAGCAGCAGCATCATATGCATTTTAAGGTGTTTTTTTCCCTTTTTTTTGAAAATAAGACATCAATAATTCTAAAAAACAAGACATAAACCTCAGAAGTAAAAAAACAAAAAGAATAAATAAAGATCATACCCAAGAGCTTATTTATATCTGAGCAAAGAAACATGTCTGTTTTAGAAAAGTAACTAAATATAATAAGAGTTTCAGGTCCTTGACATGACTGAAACCCTTAATTTTCCTTTCAAATTACTGTGCAAAAGCAAAAATGTCTAAAGACATGCTAGCTTTGGTTAAACGCTCCTCGTTGTAGCAACACATGAAGTTAAACACTCAGTGGCACATGTTTTTATGAGGGGAATGTTACGAAGAGGATGCACCTTTAAATGCAAAAAAAAAAACAGTGCAGCTGGTTTCCAACTAAGTCAGCTGTCATCTGTCAGTGTGACATCTATTTCTCATTCCCTGTGAAATCCATCTTCACGTCCCACATCCGGGATACAGATTACTTAAAAATGAGTCCTCCCCAAAAATATCTGTAATTTTTTTTAAAAAAATGAAAAAAATAAAATAAAATCAGTTTGTGCACTTGTGCAAAAAAGGTGACACATGAAATCTTATCCGAGAGGATCACGGGCTCTATATCTGTCAAATACTAAAATAACTTAAGGTGAGGTGAACTGCTGAAACCTTTGATCCTACTCTCTCTGTCTCCCTCTCAAGCCTTATCACATCATCCGTTTTCTCACTTGTTTGTTGCTGTGAGTGACACCTCATACTCAGCCTTATACAATATCTGTCAGATTGAATTATTAATGCTGATAGAGTGGCGGATGAATCGTCATGTGAATAAACCCCGCCGACGACGCCGCGATGGAGGAGGGTGAAGGGCTGGGTGCAGAGAGGTCACGAAAATGATCAAAGAATCATGAGGAAAATAGATGACAGACGGGGCGTTTGTGTCTCGCCACACCAAAAAAAAACCTCCAGGGAGTTTTCAAAAACGGAGATAAACAGCTTTTTCATGGAAGAGTGAATCCTGTTAATTTGCCGTGCTGGTGAAGTAATAACAAGTATTACACAATTATAAGCTTCCCTTGTGGATTCTCTTGGTTGCCACTTAACGCTGTATTTTTTTTACAATCCTGTAATCAAATCAAAATAAATCACCTACAAAAAAAAAATTAAATTTATGCATTTCACTTGCTGTTATGTGCCTGATTGCAAAGTTATTAATTTACGTTCATAAAACTATAAACACTGTCATGTGATAACCACTGGGCGCTGATTCCCTGCTTTGCCTCGCAGAGCTGAAGAGGATTAAGCCTGAGTTTCCCTTCATAGCTAACCCAATAATATGTATGACAGAGCTGCAGGCGGCTTAGTGTTTACTGCCTCACATCTCTCCGAGGAGCCTGGACGTACTGCATAGACAAGCTTTATATATATATATATACTTTTTTTTTTCCCAGCATCACCTCTGCTCCATATCAGGTTAAATCACTACTGTTACCATCCATGCTACACCCCTCCTCCAGCCTCCACATTACAGCCATACCATCAGCTCCGTCTGACTGCAGCCATTGTTGCTTCGTCTCATATAGTAGTGTGCAATCAACATACACTGCAGGGCCTCGGCTAACACGCACACAGTGCAGTCTCCAGTGAGAAGTGCAGTGATGTGTTTACTGGCAAGACTATTGGTTTAAAAGCCTGTTGTTGCTGCCCCGTGGAAACCGTGTATCTGCAGAGCATGGACTATTTTTTCATGAGCAGAGATGAACAGCCAAGTTTCTGCTCCGTGGTGATGTGATGGTGGTTAATGTAGCATGAATTGTAACTGCATTTTCCCATAAAGAAACATGTTTTTCATTGAAACTAAAGATTCAAAATCATGAAATGGGGAGATTCACAGTTTTCTCTGGATGGCAACACAATGTATAACTTTTTAACCATATAGCTTTAACTCTTGTATTTCTGGAAAACTCCTTTAAGAGTTTAAAATAGCTTGTTAATTCACAGTGTTTCCCACTTTTAAGTGAATTTGCTCGCAATAAAGATTTCAAAGAACTCTGCAATGGACAGCAACCTTTATTCAGAGGCCACAGAGGAGGCCCAGTTGTAAAACATTGCCATCTATTCATCCTTACATCCATTAACTTACAACTTATTCTTAGAAAGATGCAGTAACTCATCTCAGCTGAGATTGAATGGGAGAAACCTGGATATACTGTGTATTTTTATTTCATGAGGGGATCAAAACATAAACTAATACTAACCTTACTACTGAGTAATTTAGTTAAATCTATGTCTGTAGTAATGTCTTACCTAAAATTTTTGGCTCTACAGGAGAAGATGCTCTAGAAATACTGAGTGAATATTGTAGGAAAACTACAGGCATCAGTGTTTCTCTATGATTCTCTCTCATTACTGTCACCATACACTGCCAAAACTCACTTTGATCACAGAGGTGACAACACCTATTGAGTACATAGAGTATAATTCAATAATAGTTGATTATTTATAGCACATTGTATAGGGAATTTTATAAATCTATAATGAGACTGACAGAAGGGCAGGACTGAGAGCAAGAGATGTAATTAAATCGGCCCTCTACTTTTACTACTACACCACCGAAAGCACCGTGGATTCATCAATACACAACACAGTTAGACTGCTGATAATTCAGAGCCACGGTCAGATCTATAGATTCTAACTTGCACAAACCTCAGTCAGATAAAGGATCAATGAGTTAAGCAGACTAGCATGTATCTAACCACTGTCTGATACTTTGGCAGAGAGGAGGATGGCAGGTTAACAAGGAGGATCCATTTCTGTCATTTTGCTAACAAGAGGACTGGAAACCCCCTTCAAGTTCCAATGAATCCAACAACAAAGACAAAAAAATAAAAACACACAGCCAAATCAAGCAGCAGGCCAAAGAATAATGTGTCTCGGTTTATAAAGAATATTATGACATGGCAGCTAAAAATGTCCATGTCCTACTTATCAAACCCACGCCTCCAACCAGACAAAGCAAAAATATTATAAATATTAAGTAGTAGTTTAGAACTGCAGCACATTTTTCTTTCCACTGCTCTCTGGCTTGGGAAGTGTTTTGGTTGCTGTCTGTCTTCCAAGTTAGTCTTCCCTGGCTACATGACATACATTTTCAAGTCTATCACTGGTGACAGCAGCACTGTGGTTATTTCAAAAGGCAGTGACAGCACACTCAGACTGAAGCTGAGAGACTCTTCCTCCCCTGTGACAAAAATATGATGCTTTCTAATGAGCGCTGAGCAGGAAAAAAAGAGAAAATGTGGACTGTACTTTTACAGATTCTGATGCATGTCACATGCAAACGCAGTACAACATATCCAACTTTATTAGAGATGACTGTAAAGGACGCTTATACCTAATTTACCTGAGGAAGCGGGGAGGTTTATAGGGGGGAAAAAACTCAAACATATGGACTTTATCAGCTCTTAAGGAAATACTTTAGCTTGAGTAAAGTAACAAAAACAAGTTTGTATTGTTAATAGGTGTCTCTGTGCTTCTCTTATTGTCTTATTAATATATTTCTGACTTTAGATATTAATTACATCCTAAAAAAATATTAATAGATTGACAAAAAAAAATATGATGTGGGCACAAGTTTGCAAATTTGACAAGGGAACCCGCAAACTTCACTGCTAATGTTGCTGTATTAGTTAATTAAAGTGTCTGTTTTGGTTTTAAAACAAGTGAACGTAACACAGAAACGAGGGAAGCGTTTCCTCTGAGAATCTGCTGAATCCACTCGATAATGGTACATCTTGGTTATGAACATTTTAATGACAAAGACGACTCGTACCATCTCCATTATTCAGTACGCAGAAGACATGTAATGACTTTTTCCTGCTAATGACTCACCCTGGAGCTTATTGATGAAAGCGTATTTGGTAAAATAGATGGCAGATGAAAGAGGCCGTGATGAAAAATACTTTGACTGAAATTGAATGTCACTTTTAGAAAAACATGAATAACGTGACAAAAAAACTTCTCTTTTCTCGTTAATAGTTTAGTTTGCCCACTTTGGTTTTTTGACAGGTATGAATCTGTGTGCTTGTGTTTTTTTTTTTTTTTCACACTGAAGGAAGTTTGATATGGTGCTTAATTTGCTGGGTGCCCCCTACAGGGCAATGCCGAAACACAGCTTGCCAGTGATAACTTTCCATTGGTTTAATACAGTCACAATTAATAGCTTGATGATGACATACTCAATCATTCTGTGCAAAAAATAATGTCATTGTGAGAATTATGAAGTGGTTTAATACCCATGAATTGTTTCCCATTAAGCCGCTTAAATGCTAATAAATCCTCTTGTTCCACTTCGTCCGACAGTATCATATGTATTCTGTATCTGCTTTGGTCCAGCTTTTTATTGGAGCTTTATGTTTACACTTAGTGCAGCATTTAAAAAGAAGACCAAATGTGTCTTAAAGATGCACTTTTCCATCAAATGTAACACTTCCCATGTTTTGCGCATCATTTTTATTCCCTACAATTTTTTCTGGTCCTGTGGACTTGAACTGTTTTTGGCTTAAATAAATATTTGGTTTGCCAACTCATTGCTGCTTGTTGAAGGAAACAACTACTGCATGTGTTCAGACAGACCATGAGGCAAATCATACAAGGTCAGGTTGCACACACAGTCGACTAAGAAACGTGATGGTGAAATTCCTGTCATGCTTGTGGCTCTGTAAGGCACAAAAGATCACAATAACAAAGCTAACACATCTTGGTTTGTCACTCCAGCATGCTAACATTTGCTAATTAGACCTTTTAAGTAAAGCAAAGGCAGATGGGAAAGTTTTGTATGTAATTGGTGATAAACTACAGTATTAGATGGAAATAAAATGGATCAGACAAAAACTCTGTGGATCACTTAAGTGTCTGAAATACAACCATCAAAATGATATCTTCATCTATTAGATACTAGCATGACTGAAACACAGTTAAAGTTTGTTGTAAAATGGAAAACTAATCAGTCAAACAGCCTGATATCGTCCAGTAAGCTTGTGTGGAGTCATCTAACGAAATCAGAACTAACAACAAACAACAAACTGCTTTTGTGGAGCACAAAACATTCTTCTATATGGCTCCATCTGTCGCCAGGCGGGAAATCTTCTGTATTTATAGCCCATGACAGGAAAAGCGGGATGAATTCATGCTGGAGGACACTTCCTAACATTCGACATGTAATGTGATGTCGCATTTCCAGGTCATGTTGCTGATCCTCGCACTAGGCCAGTAGGTGAGTTGGAAAAATGCCAGAGTATTGATTTTTATGGCAGTTGTAATAGAATCAAAAAAGTCTCAAATGTTTTCATTTTCGTTCTTCAAATGGGTCAATGAGTCTCTCAGATTTCATATTACTCTACAGTATAAATATATTTAATGTTGTTTTGCCGGTGATGAGCCTTTATCATCTTTGTTTGTTGAATTAAAAACCATTTGAATCTCTTTACTTACCTTCTACTTTTCAAAGAAGAAGAAAAATGAACAAAAAAACAAACTCTCCAGCCAATAAGAGGCAGGATTTTGTGTAATATTCAGATGTATTTTTAGTTGTTTTTTTCCTTGTCGACCTTGCTCGTGGCCCAGTCAGTTAACTGCACGCCTTCAGCTCTCACTGTATGTGCTTCCAGTCTTAATGGTGTCTTGTAATGTAAGGTCTGAATGACATCCAGTTTGTTCTCAAACAGGAAGAGGAGAGTCTCTCAGGTACTGCTACTCAATATGTGTGGGTTTTTTTAAGACCTCAGTGTCAAGGTTCCTTTCCTCTGTCAAGCCGATCCAAACTGCAACGTGTTCATCTTTTAAAGAGTAAAAACTTAGTCTCTGTTGACATGATAGCCATGTGTAGAAACATGATGCTTAATGCAGGCAGATAAAGAACCAGGTTTATCTTCAGGCCGTGTTAAAAATCTTTTTCTGTGTATGATTTTTCTAAATGCAACCAATAAACCAAAAACAGTTTTCTTGGGTGCAAAACTGTAACTTGCACATAGAAGAAGAGGAGGAGAATGCAAACTGAAATAGAAATGCACCTGTGAGTCAGACTAAGCAAGCTCTAATACCAGAAATACACAAAACTGTGGTACGAAAAGCAAATACTTGGAGTGCATGTATTATATGAATATCAGCTGCTGTCAGTAAATGTGGAAAGTTTGTTACATCACATGAAAAACTTTGTGAAAATATGATTGCTTGAGTGTAGTAAATGGCCTCATTTTACTGGATTCAGAGAATTAGAAAAGATGTGATATATAGCACAAAAATAAGGTAAAATATGAAAAGATATTCCCCTAAGAGTCATCTTTACTACAAAGTCTTCCTCAGTTTCTGTTAAATTGGAACTCTCCCAGGTTTTTCTTTTTGAGTAAAACAATGCACATATGTTGGTAAAATTGCCAATTTGAGTTGTTTTAATGAAGGTACAAACAGTTTTGATTAAAAATATTGACACAAAAGAAGTATTTCTGAGGAAAGCTTTGAGTTGATGCCACTTTTGCTTCAGAAAAAGGACGAATCTTTATGTTCTGCTGAATTTACCAGCCAAGGAGCTGCATTCATCAAAACCCAACTGCGTCTCCAGATGCTACGTACTTTATCCCTCTGTCGGTAATCAATATGAGTGCTGAAGTGCGCTGGTTTGTGCCGCCGGGTCATGTTTACTATGCAGTGTATATGGTAGACAAAATCTCCAGTTGCTGGCATAAAGAATTCTCTTTGAACATAACAAGAGCGGGCAGAAAGTGATGCTGCTGCAACCAGCCTGCGTTTCAGTGTCTCAGTAAGTACTGCAAAGATCCTGTGTTCACATGTACTGTACGGTAACATTACAACCACGCAGTACATGTTTTAGAGACACAAAGTTGATTCTAACAGAAACATGAGGTTTAGAAAGTCGAGTTACACTGCAGCCATTTTCTATGATTTGATGGCAAAATAACTTTAGTACATTTAATTGTAAAACTTCTACTGATCTTTGTTTATGAAACATTTTGGCTTGTTTGAAACACCAGCTGTGGGTTATTATAATTTCTCTTTCACTTTCTGTGTCTTTGTTAAGGTTTATTAGCAGTTTTGTTGATGCTAAATGATCGACTTTGACAGCAGAAACTGCCTTAAAGCATTTGCAGTATGTGCAAATGAGCAGCTGCATCTGTTTTTTCAAAACTAGGTATTATATAAATAAAAATAACAGTTCAGTTACAGGACGTAATACAGAGTAACACTGTAACTTATCTTTGCATTTCCTTTATGTTTCACTGCTGGTTAATGTTAATCCAGAAGCATCAGACTCTCCAGTTGTACTGGGAGCTCATCTGTTGAGGGATTGGCATTAAAGTCTGACTGAGATGTTAACATGCGAAATGTCTTGTCTGATTTCTTTGTTGTGTAACAAATATGAGCTGCAGAAAGTTAAAACCAACTTTACGGTTTTAATGGAACATTGTGATATTGAAGAAATTATACTTATTCACTCTCACTTAAAGAAACATGAGATGATTGACATGACTGGATGAGTTTAGCTCACCATTAAGACTGGAGGCAGGGAGGGGAAGCTTGACTGGATCCATCAAAAATTTTAAAAAGTACCAACAAGAAGCACTAAAGCTTTCTTATGTATGATACACTATAATATATATATGCTATCTTACCTAAATGTCTAAATGAACAATCGTAGTCTGAGTTATGTGCTGTAACTATTTCCTATTACTTTCTCAGCTATTGGTCATTAAGAAAAAGTTGTTTTTTCATTTTTGTTTGTGAAGGGACTGAAACAAATAAGATACATTTTAATTAGTGAAGGTGGTGTCGATCTTGAAACCTTGAAGCTTTCTATCTCCCCAAATGCCTTGCATTTCCTTTGACAAACCCAATCACACATCTTCAACACGTACTTGAAAAAAAATGTCGCATCTTGTGCTCTGAAATTTTGTCTCTGTCATTAGGGATCATTTGGAGAAGTTATTATTAAGTGTACTTAAGTAAAATTAGCATTTTAACAGGCTCCGTGTGCAACAAAGAACGTGCCACAAGGTTCTCCAAATGAGCAAGAGTCAGGGCAGAAGGCCACGAATGTCAGCAGCAGAAGAAGTCATTAGTGTTGTATCACGACCGTGGCAACAACCCCTGTAGCCCATAAATTGTAGTTATTTTTCTGCTGCAGGACAGTGGAAATCTTTTAGTCTTTCTGAATCCATGACAGGAGTTCATGAAATATTTATAGAGCCCGGCAAACAACAGGATGTGTAATTATCATCAAACACAAGGGTACACAATGGCTGCAATCAAGCCACTTGTGTCTTTCTGTCAGTCAACCGAGGGAAAGGTTAAGTTTCCCTCCTATTCCGCTAATTTCTCCTGACCTTTCCGGGGTGATGTCTCAAACCCGGCAAAGTTTCTCCACATTTCTCGCCACTTTTTAAATCACTCAGAGTACAATCAGTGTCGGGGTGTCTAAAAATAAACACTCTCCTGATGGTGTGTGTGTGTGTATGTGTGTGTGTGTGCGTGCAGCAGTCCGCCAGTCCTGCAGAAACAGGGAGCCCTGAACAGATTCCTCGGCAAAGACGATGACACATCCTGACATGTTACTATGACACTGGCAGGGATCCAAAGCTGGAGAAGATTCTTGAAAGCATAACAAGGCCACAGAAAGGCATCTAAGAAGCTAAAATGTATTTATTCTGCTTTTATTGTGTTAATTTCTTATATGAGACAGCAAGATTCAGCACTGCTTGAAGATGTTTTTTATTTTTACTGCTACAGAGACAGCTTGCTGAGAAAACAAGGTATTGCTGCATCTAGAAATGTGAGCTGCAGAATTAGTTTTTCTGATCAGACTTGAGATGTTTAAGCTGCTGTTTATGAGACATCAGGAAGTCAGTATCCTCTCTTAACAAGGCATCTTTATAATCATGTTATTACTGTCATGGAGCATCTAGTTGGATGTGTTGTTATCTGCAGCTTGTGTGCTGCTCCAGTTGCGTCTGAATCAGTTTGTGGACAAGCTATCATGAATCAGTGAAGCAGAATTAGTCCTCTGCCCTGAAAAAAGTGCACAAAAGGCTCATAAACGGCACAATGTCCAGCATAGTGAATAACCTTTTTTTACCAGTTGAACCACGAAGGTTGAGTCAAATGATTGACCTTAAACTTACCAAAACTAGATGTAACAAGGGGCCTAGCTGGGGAGGTATATTTGAGGGGGACTTTGGATGTTCGTGAGCTGGGACAGACTTTACATTTTACATCTTAAGAGCTTAGATATAATTGGTATTCTATTAGGTGTTTTTAGTATTTTTAAATTTAAATGCCTTTAGGTCTACAAATAAATAAATACTGCCATGAGCATTTGTATTCCTGGTGGTGCTGAGAAGCCTTAGAAAGGGCATTTTGACTTTCATGTAGAAAGATAAATAAAAGGGAATGTGACAAAGTCAAAATAAAACATTCATTTTATTTCATTTCAGTGTTTGGGTCTGAGAATTTCTACAGCTCTAAATAAATGGAAGGCAGAGCCAATCACTGCTACCCCTCTGGCACAGTTCAGACCTGCTTTTGGCTACATAACACTGCCCAGGGTGGAATCGCTGTCTGTTTTGTATTCGCACACAGTCCAAAAGTGTAATGGCCTTTCAGTTTATCTGAATGATTGCTTGACAATAATCTCCTGCATTAAAAAAAAATAAAAATCTAAGGGTTTAAATGGAATTAAGACTTAAAGGAACAGTTTGAGACTCTGGGAAATATGCTTATTCTTTATAAAAACAGACACATTTAGCTTAGTTTAGCTCAACGTTGGAAACAAAGAGGAAACAGTGATCCTGACTGCCTACCATCCTCTTAAGCTCGTGGTTAATCTTGTCTGTTTAATCTGCACAAGTACAAACTTTAAGCCGACATGTGGAGTTTTTAAAGAGGAGGTGCTGGTTGGCAGATTTTGTTAACTTTGGTCAGAGCCTGGTTTGATGTTTCCAGTCTTCATGCTAAGCTAACCTAACAGCCTGCTTGACAGCAGCCTCAAATTTATTGTGCAAAAATGAAAGTGGTATCAAACTCATGTTGCTCTCAGCAGGGACCCCATTACCATTTTTCTCAAAATGGTGAAAAATAAAACTGCAAAAAATGCCCTCTTGGAGCTCTTCCTATCGTAGATAAAACATGATAAAGTGCCCTCTATGGTGGCCCATTTTGCAAGAAAATGTGATAAAGTGCCCTCTGGGGTGCCCTCTCACTGGAGAAAATGTGATGCAGTGGCGTATAGGCTGCCTGGAACAGTTTCATCCTAAATGCATCACAACTTTCTGTTGTTGTCCGCATGCAGACCCACAGAAAGCCACAGAGAGTCTGCTCATGGTCACACTTTGTGCTCCTCATCCAAAGCAAAAGCAATGACCTTCCATCGGCTGCCAGCGTGGAGATGTCCTGTAGTGCCTCTGAATTGAAACTGATTAAAACAACTCAGTCAGTGTTGCTGGGTTTGCAGCAATCTTCGCACTAAAAGGCTGCAGTCAGTACAAATATTATTAAAGTGACCTTCTCCGCTTCCTCCCACTCGTGCACTTTATGCCAAGTGGCTTGACGGGCACACACGTGAGTCAGAACTTATCAGGTGCCTTCAGCAGCAGTGACGTGAGGAAAGCAATAAACCTGTAGTAACACATTGAGTCTGACTCATATTTTTGCTCTTCTTATTTTGTTTTTCCTAATATGCATTCTGAGCGTTTAGCTTTGTGCCGGTGTGCCCAAACTGCTTCTCATTATTACCACAACAGTAAGTAACGAGGCAGGTTAATGCTCTGGCTGTCTAAAATAGGGAATGTGTTTTGGTAGTTACTGCTTGAGCAATTGGCTGCATGCTCTGGAAGAATGTGCATGAAAGAGTCGAAAAGGTTTTTTTTTTAGAAGCACAATAGTCTCCCATTTATTACTCCATGCGTTCTTTAAACATTGACCTGGGCAATTTTGTGAATCACAGCAGCATCTTCTTCAACTTCCCTCCCTGCTATTAACTCTTGTCTCGGCACCTTCCTTTAACGGCCTCTCAAGACACTTTGAACCTCTTCAGCACCATCTGCAGCACCTCATTGCTCTTTTTTATGTCACCGGGTGCTAACAATCTCACTTGAAGGCTGATGTGGGCAAATCTGTGTCAGAATGAAAGAGTAGTAAGATGAGGATTCCTACAGAAATAAAAAAAAGGGGTGGGGGAGGGGATCAGATGAGACGGATGAAACCGGTGAGTAGATGAGATAGGCAGCGACAGAAGAGACTATAGGCTGTTTCCTGTGCTTTTGCAGATATGGAGTTAAATTGGTTGCAGATCAACAGCTGGTGAGGCTGCGACATAAAAGACCAAAAAAGCAAGAAAGAGAAAAAAGGTGAAAAATAAATGTCAAAAGCATTTGTCTCAGTTTTGCTAAGAACTAACCATGTTTTCACAGCAAACATGCTCAGATGTGATTGTCAAGCCATATAAATTGATAAATGGCTTCAGCTCACCAAAGAGCGTCCTCCATATGTTATGTTGAGATTCTTCCCATTTTGCATCGCTCTAATAAATTCATTATGTATAATGCAGCTAAGCACTTTAGATATGTTTGTCAGTCCTGATAAAGGGATTATTGTGTTTTTTTTCCCATCATGAATGGGAGCTAAAATAACCCTAAATCTGGCAGGTCAATCGCTTTCAACTCTTTTCATTGTTTAACGCAGTCAGGGTGATGTTACTGGATGTGAGTCTTATCAGCGAATGTGCTCGCTGTCCCGAGCACGGCTGAACGCTGAAGAAGTGGCTTGCCAATAGATAAAGAGGAAGAGACAGCTAAATAATCAGCCTGCAAAGACCTGGCAGTGGAATGTAATTACTGAATAAATGGATGAAGCATCTGTCTTTCTGGAGGCTTCTGGTGGCATCTTTAAGGATGGAGTGATGGGCAGCAGGCAGGTTGGGAGGTGGATACTTTACAATGAAGGGAATGTGTGAGAAAAGGTGAAGGAATGTACATGTGCTAGTCTCTTTTTTTTTAAATTAGCTTTTGGTCCCATTATTAAAAGAAAGCTGTAGCAGCCTTGATTCACAGAACTGTCATAATATCAAACTCTGCTGCGGTATCATATGTTGAAACCAAGCATCAGGTCTATTTTCTCTTATATGTTTCTGAACAAAGTATGCGAGTCCCCAGCTGGTTATAAACTCTCCAAAGTGGTTTATTTCATATGAGAAAGGTGAAAGAGTGCCTGGCTCTCATGTGACACCATTCACCGAAGCTCTACAGCACTGAATAGTCTTGCCGAGAATGTTCCAAAATCCACACAGACTGTCAACTTGACAAATACACATTTTGACCCGTGCATCTTTGAGAATAATACCAGCTGAGGTTCAAGTTTTAAGGTGAAATGTATTTTCAGTCTTTTGGTGTATTTCTGTCAGTGAGCTCACGGTTGTGTTTGATTTTCTGAAGAGGTACTTCTCCTCACTGTTGCCTCGCACATCTGCATCCTATATTACTTCTATTCTCTTAGTCAGGAATTAATTGGAAACTGAAATTGCTTTTCAAATTGTTTGAACTTGCATTGACTGACCTAATTAGTTCAATGATTACACTCGCTGAGAAGAGATCTCTGCCTAAATGATGTGACTAATTTGAATGAATATTTCAAACCCATGTCTGCAATTAATGTCATTTACATATGTAATGTGTCTGCTTGATTACTTAATTATGTTTTTATTCCCTGATGCCACTGACAGGTGTCTTTTAGAGTACTGTAAAATAAGAAGAGACCCGAGCAGATGTCCTAGTTCATTCAACTCGTAAGAATGCCGCGACGCATGCAGAGTCAGTGACTCCACCTGAATTACAGAGCCGTCGAGCTCCTGTGGCTTGGAAAGACATTACATCTATCCCTGACAAATATATTCACTGTCAGCCACTGACTTGTCAGGACTGACAGAAATGGAGTTTTCTTGCAGTTAGTTCCCTATATGGCTCTAAAAAAGAGAAACAAAATGACATAACATGCACAGCAGTTCAGTCCTCTCTGGTCACAACTTTTGAACACTGCTGGCCGAAGTTTTTTAAAAAGCTAAGCTGGTGTTTTTTGGTTTTTAACTACTAATATTGTGATAAAATGTTTAATAAGTAATTTGGCTCCAGGTAATGGGTTTTGCAGTGCAGCTTTATTTGTTTTGGAGAATTTTAAATTAAAATGAGCTCAGTTTTACTCCAAAGTTTAAAGTTGAATTAGTGAGTTGAGCATCACAGTGCAGTGATCCTTTTATCCTCTGCTGGGAGCCACATGCTCCGAGAGGAATGACTCAACAGGGTGGAAAACACCTTCATTTATTTCCTTGTAAGTCAGATGAGACGATTGATACTGCGCTCATATCTGGCCTTTAAATTTAAGCCTATAAATTTGAATCCAGCAGACAGTTAATGTACCTTAGCAGAAGTCATTCCCTCTCTGCTGTACTGGCTTTACTCAGAGATGTTGGACCAACTTGGAAAAATAGTTGATGTAGCTACATGTTTAACCATTGCTGTCTCCTTTGCATAAACAAATACATGAGACACATAATGCCCACCACATCACACTTTCTATTAACAAAATGAGGAAATGTTGTTAATTAATGCATCAGGCAAGTTGCATAAATTTTAATACTAACAGATTAGAAGAATATTCACTGCAAACCCAACTCTCAGTGTCAAAGTCATGTCCTTTCTATGTGCATGAACATTGGTTTGAAACCAGTTGTGCATTTATATCACAAAAAAATGTCTAGCTTTCATTTGATTTTTAAAAAAACCTACTTAGAAAAACAAATGATTTCTGTAGAAAAGGGATTTCTAGGAGACAGTGATGCAACTAGATGAACAAGACTGGATTTCTTTTAGGTTTCCAAAGAGCCTCATATTCACTGTGGGACAGGTACTTTGATTTATTGATTAATAGAGACTGAAATCATACTTTTAAATAGTTTAGCATTTAATCAACTTTAAAAACACATTTGGAAAAGATGGGGATGGGAGGTTGAGAGCACATGACTGGGTTTGTGCTCCCCTGACAATAAATAGGAAAGATGAGGCGACCTCTTTTGCGTCACACAAAATAATGCATTAATTGAAGAAATTTTTCTAATCTTATTAATTCACTGGATAATTTGGGCTTTAAGAACTTAAAACAGATCATCTAGTCATAACTCATGTTGCAACACAAACTGCAAATACTTGAAGGTTTCTTAATATGTGCTTCACTCCTTTTATTTAAATATGTGGAGGCTGCATTGTGGTGTAAACACAGACCAAGCATCACAATAAGTGAAAAGAATAATCCAGAGAAACACATTACCACTAAGAGGCACTCAGCCATAAATTAGTAAAATCAATATCCTCTAATGATGCTAGAATGGGCTTCTTGAGTGATACAGGTGCTTTATAATGAATAAAATATCTTTCATTAAAGATTTCCAATAAACAGCCAAAAAAAATACAAACTTTGTCTTTGCACTTTGATGAATGTAACGTCACTGTGTTTATTAGAGAAAGTGGATGCAAACTGAAGTAAAGGCTGTAATAGCCGCGGGTGTATCTGCGCTGAACACAAAGCAATGAGCTCCTTGATTTCCTCTGATGTCAAAACCCAGGGAAAAAATCAATATGAAGAATGAAGCCTTATTTACACACGCCACCTGATAGACTGTGGCTCGCTGCAAGATGTCAACAAGCTATTAATGTTTCAGGAGAAGATTGCTTTTTGAGGCTAAGTGGGGAATTAAATGATGGGAGTTCTATTTTTACCCATAAACACACTGGTGTGTAGGACTACATTTTAGCAAGACAGATGTTTTGTCTCTTTTTATTTATTTAATTTTTTTTTTTTTTTTTTTTACTCAGGTTTAGCTCAGAGGGCCTCTGCAGACCTAGTGTAATCAGATAGACATTTGCCATTCTTAATCTCAGTCCAGCGAGCATGCAATCCTGTTCGGGATGCATAATTGCAGAGACGTGTGCACGCACAGGAACACACAATTGGGATTATCACATATGGGTTGGGTTCACTTTGTGACCCGTACAGATAAACCGAGAGCTTTGAATAATGTGATAAAGTAAAAACAACAAAAGACAACTTTCTCCTGGTTATTAAAGGCTCTGCAGAACAAAGCAGCTCTACAAAGGCAGACAACATTTAAACAACCGTGTGAACCGCTGTCTGTCCGTGTGCTGTAGTCAGTTAAGGATTCCCTGTCAGACTCACCCAAAGTTTGAATGTGGAGCTGAATACATTTTCATCATCACCAGCAGTCCCTTGCTACCCCTGAGTGAACCGTTTGTCGAGAGAAACATAAAAGGTTTGCTCTGTGGACATGATTTTACCCTCAGGGGCACACAAACTCAATAGCTAGCTAGCTAGCTAGCTAGCTAGCCAGCCGTCTATCCTTGAGTGCACCGGTGCTTTCCTAGTGGCAGACACTGAAAATTGAGGTCATGAACCTTTTGAGTATGTGAGTCAGGATGGCTCTGTGTTGAAATATCTCTTTTTTTCCCCTTGTGTTTCAGGGTGCGTATCCTTGAACTATCTATTCTTGATATTTCAACACAGATACCTTCTGCCTATTACTGAACACACAAAATATAACAATTTTCTTTTATAGCAGCCTTTCATGGACAGTTCAACACTTCTTTGTCTACGTCTTCTTTTTATAACAAAGATTTAAAATTACACATCTGTGTTAATATATATACGTACATTATCTTGCATGTTTATTACAAAGAGTAGGGCTAGTAAGTCAAGAGTTTGAACATTTTTATTTTATTTTTATACAATGTAAATAATTTCTTTTTCATTACGCATTGCTATTTGAAGTTTTTGCTTTTTTTAATTACTTTTTCTTAAAAGTATATGACACAATGAAATGGGAGGTTAGAACACCTCCCAAAGACACTGTGATTTCTTTTAATTTAAATCAACAAATAAGCTTAAATAACCTTCAAAACATTGAGTAGTCATAAAGGAAACTATCTCGCGCCTCAGTTTGCCTCTGTAAGTAAGTTAAAGTTTCATTGTCAGGTACAGTGCTACACGCAGAAAAATGCTAAATTATTGGCAGTATCCAGAAGCGCGCTGTCCAGACACCACAAACAAACAGAACATGTTTTTCTTTTCCTCCACCCTTTGGCGGCGTTTTGCAGAAAGTGATCACAGACTGCCCAGGCTGGTAAACAATAATGTGTGTGCAAATGTGATGTGACTCTATTTCAGGATATTAAAGTTTTTCTAATGTCTAACTCCTGTTTTAAACTGTCTTTTGTCTTTATGTACCAACATATAAAAGTCTCCACCCTACCCACACAGGACTGAGACAAAACAGACTGAAGGAAGGACAACATTACAAAAGATGCAGCCAGACTCAAAGTGATGGAGAATACATTATAAATGGTGTCTGAGTTTGTATTGCGTCTCTTTGTTTTTGTGTTATTTTTGTTTTTTTTTCCCACATCTCTTTGTGGTTGGTTTGTGTCTCTTCAGGGTCTGTCTGTGTTTTTCCTGTCAGCTTCCATCACTTTATAATCAGTTTGCGCCTCTTCATGGTCTTTTCTCGTCTCTTAGTAGTTCGTTTGGGTCTCATTGGGATCACTTTGTGTCTGTGGTCCTTTGCATGTCTTTGTAATCACTCTGTGTGGGTTTTTTTTGTCAGTCTGCATCTCTTATTGGTTTGCCTCTCTTCGGGGTAAATTTGTGTCTATTTGGGTCCATTTTGTGTCTTTTTCTGGCCTTTTATTGTCTCGAGTTTTCACGTCCATTCGGGTCTCTCTGCAGACCGTCTTTCTGTTTCTGCTCTTTTGTGTCTCTTTGGAGTCAGTTTGCAGCTTACTGCTGTCAGTTCGTGTCTCTTCATGGATGTGTGAGTTTTGTGTCTGTTCTAGGTCATTTCGTGTCCTTTTGTAGTTGTTTTGTGTCTCTGCGGTCAGTTTGTGTGTGTTTAGGGTCAGTTTGCATCTCTTTGTGGATATTTCGTGTGTATCAGTAGGCAGTTTTAATCTCTCTGTAGTCAGTTTGTGTCTCATTGTAGTTGTTTGATTAACTTTCTGACAAAAAAAGTGTAAACAGTCATGTCAAACAGAGGCTCTGGCCCAGGGGCCCGGGTGGTCAGATGGGCCAGTAACCCCGATCAGTAATCCATCTGTACTTTTGAAGAGTTTCTAAATGCAGACGCAGTCCAAACAAAGTCCAGATTGTCAGTAACCTCAAATATGGCCGCTGCTGGTACAGAACGGTATATAATGTCTATTGAGACTGTGGTTTTTCATTGTGTCACTGCTTCCACAACTGGTCCCGAGCAGGTGAGAGACAGCTGAGGCCAGCAGCGAGAACAGCTGATCCCTGCAGAACCAGCTTGGAGCTGACCCAGATCAGGACGCTCCACTGTAATCGGGGTCCCTGAGGTAATCTAGGCAGGACATTATCTGCTTCGCTGCCTGCCTGCAGCATCTGGAGGGCTTCACCACCTGCTCTGGAAGGCCTCTCGCCGCTCCTCTGCCTCTTTTTATTTTAGGGTTTGTTTTGTTTACTTTCCCAGACTCAGCAAATGTCACACAGACACTTAGACACATCAGATATGTGGCTGAGGAGTGTGGATCAAGTCGCTGCCAATGTTTGCCTGAACCTTTGCCTCCTCGCTGAAGCCACTGTATCCTGATATGACTGATAAATTCAGCACAGTAAAACTCTGCTGCCTTGACTGCCATGAGGAATGTTCTGGTACTTATCTACAGAAAACAGAAATGCTGTTTCCCGTGCATAATGTCTCAACATTCATTATGCTCATGGCCAGGTCATTTCTAATTGCCAGCAGAACTCGCTTTTTGCATCTTAATGTTAGATTAATGATTCCTTAGGCAATCAAGAAAGGTTAAGCGTCTTTTAAAACACTACAAATTGACCTTAAGAGTTGATCTGTGTTATTTTTAAATTTTAAATTTTGTATTAAATATCTTTTTATGCAGCTCTAGCATTTTATATAACTCCTGTTTGATGGTTTTCTATTTTTTGCTTTCCTCTGTTGTAAGTTTTCTTCTTTTTTATGTTTCATTATGTTATTATTTTAAACTTGGCTAAGTTTCTACAACTCCACCTTAGCACTGAATGGCTACTAAGATAAGGAAGGAACAAATTATTATTAATGTAGAAGTTAATCAGCTTTTCTGTTATTAAAAAGGCTGAAAAGCATGTTTATATACCAATGCAATGCTATCAGTTAACTATGATGGCATTTTACATCACTAGATATTAAATAAAAGGCACACAATTTAATCCAAATATTCAATCCAAAACACACAAAAGGCACAAAAAAGATAAAAATCTTACTTTTCAATCTGCTTTCAAAGGTCAAACGATTCCCCCTTTTTTCTCCAACTCCTTGTCTAATAATTTGAATGTATGTACGTGTAAGTTTTTGAATTTAGATGCATTATATTCTTCATGTTTTATGGAACAACATTGTTGCACTTTGCCAAAACATTTCAGCCACATTTCCATATTTTCATATATATGTAGACAGGCTGAGACTTTCTATTATTTTTCAGGCAAAACAGACCCGAGCAGCAATCTGGCAAACCATCTCTAGTGTTAATGATGCTCCACAGACAGAGGTGAAGAACACACATTAATGTGCCAAAAAGTTAAGAGTGATGAAACAAGTCTGTGAACAAACAATGACACTGACCATTTTCTAAAATTACAGTTTAATAACAGGGAGTTTGGTGGAGAGAAGGATGCTGCTGAAGAAAACATCATGATGTGAATTTTGATTTATTTCTGTCTGAGAACAGAAACTAATGGATGTTTGTATCACAGAGCCACTGATACTTAATCTATCAGTCATCTAAAAACTATATATCATGTTTTTTATGCTTATAAGTGTTATTTGACAAACAGTATGCTTTGAAAACTGTCTATGTTTTTGACTTGACATGATACAGATGTGGCCTGGAAACTCTCAGATTCCCTGGATCAACATCTGTATACAAACTTTATATCCTTTATTTCCTGTGTTAATTTGATAATTAAGGAAAAATTAAGGGGATTGTGTGATTGGCTGTTGTATCTTTACACACACACATGCAAACACACCAATTCTTATCCTGTGTCTTGTTTTTTGTGTTCTAATAAAGGGCCAAATAAAGGTATAGTAGCAAAAGTGCTTCTTTCTGGCTTTCTGCCTTCTCTGAATGTCTTCATTAGCATCTCATTAAGTTATGAAGAACACGACTTGATGTTAATGAAATATATTTGAAACAAAAGTTTGAAATTCTAAAAAGAACCATCAGGTCTCAGCACATCAGTGGAGACGGCTCATTTATAAGATGCTCTGTAACTCAAATCGTTTCCCATAATAGACACTGGGAAGTCATTCAGCCTGACCCTATTCTTCAGATATGGGTTTAATTGCCCAGAATAGGAACTGCGAGATCCCCTCACTTATCAAACTAACAGCTCAGAAAAGGACAGTAAAGTACTTAACACTCGTGTCAGTATGAGTCATGCCAAAGGTAAGCTGTTTGTCTGTTTAAGCAGGGAACAGGAAGAGGATGTTTCGATGAGAGAACTAAACATGGTGTGCATGCTAGTTTCAGTTTGGAGCTGCAGGTCAAAGGTCACGGTGTGTCAAGCTGCTAAACTCCAGAAGAGTTTAAATCAATTAATATATTGATATGATCATTTAAGTTGTCTTAATATTGTGCAGAAATAAGTCACTTAAAACCTTTTGACCTCAGAATTTGTTTCTTGTTTTATTTGATTATTACATTGACAAAAATGTAGAGTGACTCTACAGGCAAATGTAGAGTGACTCTACAGGCCGAGTTCATTTTGTGGATGTGCAGTTCAGTTCATCCTGTTTACAGAAAGACTTTTCAATTTAAGGAGCAAAGTTACAGATACTTTTACTTCACTTTTATTCTCTCTAAACTCTCTTCCTCAACTCAGATACATTTTAGTGGAAAAAATGTAATTTGATTGTAATTAGAATTATTCTAATTTGTTTTGTTAATCATTTGGTGGTTGATAATGTTGGTTTAGAAAAAAGAAAGAAAGAAAAAACAGTAGAGAGTAAAAAATAAGAGTAAAATTAAATTTTTTAAAGTATGAATAATAATAACCTCATGATATAAAATTTAATAGTTTATAAGTAACAGGAGACATTTGTCTGCATTAATTGCTTTTGTTTAAAACCTTTAATTAATTTTTTTCTATTATACTTACATATTTTTTAATAAGTGCATTTCAAATGCAAGACTTTAACTCATACCATTAATACATTACACTGTGGTATTAGTACTTTTTTTTTTTACTACATGAAGGTCTGAATATTTTCTCTCCTGCTGCTGAGGATCGACATGCTCGTGTGGTACGCAGGTAATGATCAGAAACACTAAACAAACTGAACCTACAGGCGAAGCTTGTTACGAACATAACCGACAGATAAGTTATCTGTTTTTAATCTGTGTGTGTTACAGTGTTCATGCTATGTGCTGCTGCATCTTGTAATAACTGCACCACATTTGTAAACAAGATGTAATGCACACCATATTAATTAAGTTTCTGTTTGTTCAGATTTGTCATGCCGAAATCGTTCTCACATTCTGACCAACAAGCGTGCATGCAGACACACAAACCGCCCTGTAGTAAAGCTCATGCTTAGTGTATACGAGTTGCTCTTGCGTGATGTTTTATTCATAGTATCAGAGATATATCCATTCATGAGCCACCATATTTCTCTGCAAGTCTCCTGTGCAGGTCTGGCTTGGCCTAGATAACAGGAAACCTGCCTGGAGGGGAGACACAACACCGCAGGACGTAATAGAAGCTATCATAAAGCTTAGCAGGAGAGGTGTCCAGGAGCTCATACTGTGGCGGCGCGGCAGAAACACCTCTCAACTAGGAGCGTGAAAAAATGTCGATGTGTCATGAGGCTGAGATTTGAGGTTTGAGGGCTGTATTTCGAAATGTCCGAATTGATCGGCGTCTATTTGGATTATACGTAAGCTATTGGAGGAGTTTGTATGGAAATGCTATTGATTTGATACAAAAGCCTTGTTTTTGGATTAAACTTGACAAATGTTTTGGGCTCCAATCTGCTGAGATAAACAGGAGAGAAATGTGCTGCCTTGAAGAAGTTGTTAAAAACATCATTTTTCACAATGAGATTCTGAGGTTTGAGGCTAAAATTGAGAGCCTTGGAAAATTAAAGTCATTCTTTCAACTAGTGAGTTTGTGTAAGATTTAAATGTGTTTAATTATTGATAACTGGATCAGTTTAATGGCTTTTCAGATTCAGAGAACAAACTTTTGAAGAATCAGATTTAATCTTGGGCAAAATATGAGACTAAGATGATTTATTGAATCATTGCAGCAGAATTTAAATATTGTGACACACCCCCTCTTGCTGATAACTTAACACATCTGTCTCTGTTTCATCTAACCTGTTTAATGACACCTCTGTCTTTAAGAGGCCTGTGAAACCATGAAACATTGGATGCAAAGACCAGAAGAGACGCCTTTCTAATTGGACTACCGTTTCTAAAATGTCTCAACCTTTAAAACCATTAAAATCTCCTCGGGCTCTTTATCTGCATCTGGGAAATCAATACATGATAACAGCTTTTCAATACATGATGAAAAGTATTATCTTAATTGCACTAAACATTTTGACTTATTAAAAATGTAAGTTTACCCGCCAGGCCCTGCATCCAATAATTATCAATGTTCCATTTCGGCACATTAAACTGTAGTGATGCTGATCTCCCATGTCAGCTTGTTTAATGACACTGGCACTTAACCGGCTATACTCAGACTTTATGGTCCTCTCTCTGCCTACATTATTGCCCTGAGAGAAAAAAAAAAAAAAAGCCTGTGTCCTGCTAAACTGAATACATTTGGATCGAAATGGAGCAAATTGATGAGATCTGATGCAAAAGCTGAACTCCTTTCTCACAAAGCCGAAACTAAATCCAGCACTTACGGAAAAATGGTTTCGATTAGTCCCGAAATAGTTCAGCAGAAGTCAAATAAGATGTGTGGGTTTCTGTTGAGTACCATTAGTTTTTGAAAATATGGATTCAGCTACTCAAAAAGAAAAATAAAACAAACCAA
The DNA here is from genome assembly GCA_029814665.1 of Acanthurus lineatus. NCBI lineage: Eukaryota > Metazoa > Chordata > Actinopteri > Acanthuriformes > Acanthuridae > Acanthurus > Acanthurus lineatus. The sequence continues at coordinate 4,921,747 of JAPZDV010000013.1, forward strand.
AACTAAGAGAAATGGAAATGGACATGGACAGAGAAAGATGTTACAGAGGCTCAAACTATGAATTGTAGGCTGCAAAACACATAAAAAATCATTTCAGTACATGGCTGCAATCCATGTCCTCTTCTAAGGTTACATTACATCTATTCACTCATACATACATGTCCTGCAGAACACCAGCTATATGAAGTTAAACCTGTCCATTGGAGGATGAGTTCACAGTATCTCTATTTATTTACAAGAAATAAGGTGTAAAAAAATCCAAAAGCATGTATGAATGTTGGCCTACAAATGTAGATAAGAGTTTGCCCAGATATAAGGAGGACACTTAAGTGTAGCATTGCTCTTCGCTCGTGGCATAGTGTAGTGCAAACTGTGGTTATCCTATTTCCCCAACTTGGTAGCATATAGCCTATTGCAGTTTAAAGAAACGCCTGCTGCAGCAAAGCAGATTCTCATGTCTGCCCCTCCGAGTCGATACAGGGATGGACTTTTGGTAGTTTCTGTGTGGGAGATCATTACAGTGGCTACAGTGCATCCTTCCGAGGGACCTGAATGCAGCTACTTACATTTATTTCCTCAGCTGCGACGGCGTGAAGATTGATGAACTCAGAAAAAAAAAAACAAAGAAAAACATTGTGATCAAACGACCTGCGTGTGATTTCACCTTGTTCTTGAATTTGTTGATCACGTCTCTTGTTTGTGTGTCTCTTTTTCTTTTTTTCTTTTTTTTTTTTTTTGTAAATGAAACATGACGGACAGATCGATCAGATCAGGTAACCTTCAGATAACATTGATAAAGAAATGCCTTCTCTAATGAGCAATTTTTAGCCAGCCTAACGAAATAACACGTAAGCCACAGGTGCATATTTCTGTTACCTTATTCTTTATTGCACATACAGAAACGTGTCACTTATCCACTCTTATTATATACCTGCAGAAGGGAAAATGTCTGTTCATCCTCGTTGATAGAAAACAAAAACGCATTGAACTCCCCCAAGAATCAAAACTCCCCTCGTCCACCCAGCATCATCTAGTCAAAAAAAATGATAACATCCAAAAATACTTGACACTGCCACCAGCAAAAGTATAATGATACGAAAAAAGAGAGAAACACAAAAACAACAAACCTGTGAGCTCAGCTGCAAGAAAAGTATCACGTTAAAACGTCATCGGGCTTTAAAAATGACTCCTTTTTTTCATAAAGAAAAGAGGAAACAAAGTAAAAGCAAAGGGGGGTTTTTTGATCGGTGAGATTCACCGAGACATCAAAATCACAAAACTCGAAGGCAACAAACAACACTGCAAAATGCAAACCAAAGCATAGCAACAGCAAAAGTCGACAGAAACAAAAAAATAAAAATGTTTCAAAACCACCAATAAATGTTTCAAAAATCTCAATAATACTGACAAAAGCTGCTTGGTTTCGACCCTCGAAACAAAACTGCAAGCAAGTAAAGGCTTTCTCAAGACCGATATCGCACCCGTTTACCCTCTTGGCACTCTCGATCAGAATAACTGCATGCTAAAAACTTGAAGCCTGGATGTGAAAAACGCTCAAAACCACCATGTCAATGCTCAAATTCAAACACCAGCAAAAGGAGGAAAAATTAAAAAGGGGGGCAATTAAAAAGACAAAAAATGCTTACAAAAAAGCCATTGGAAATGTACTCACCGAGCGGGAGTAAAATGTTGCAATAAAAATGTGATATGGCTCAAAATACAGTATGGCGGTGCGAGCCGAAATGCTGTGCCTTTTCTCTAGATCTCTGCCTCCAGTTCTGTCATGTGACTGATTCAGCCCCGACTTCCAGCAATGAGAGACCAGCGGTGAACAGCTGATGCTGAATGCTCTCCTAATGGCTTGGCTCTCTCCAAAAAGTAAAAAGAGGTAGTCCTTATCATCCCACAGTTATGACTGAGCTGCTTGTGTGTTTTCCCTCTCCTTTTTTTTTTTTTTTTTTCTGTTTTAAAGATGCAGAGCTCACTCGGTGGTGTCAGCGGCCACGGCGGCATCCACACATGCTTTCATTTCATTCAGCAGAGGCACGAGCTTTTACACACACACACACATTACACACATATACACACACACACACCGCATGCTTCTGTTCTCTTAGCAGAAATAAAGGGAGAGGCGTGCGGGTTATTACAGTGGGGGTGGCGTGCGTGCGTGCGGCACATTTAAGAATAATATATCTGCATCGTATTTTATGATACCACGCAGGGCTGTGAGTGAGGAAACGCAGCTCATGCGGGACAAATAACGGTGTCACAGCCTCGTTGTAACGTCAGCAGCTGTCCAAGGTCCTGAAACCAGGCGAAATATGACAAAACAAGCAACAGCATGAGATGCGTCGCTGCGCTGTCCGCGGTGCTGAAACAGGATACACACCAAAACCAGCACACTGATGACATCAACCAGCTCCGTCCATGGTGCTGGAAGTGAGGAGGTGTAGCTCATTCAGGACAAAAAAACAGTATCATAACCTCAGTGTAGCATGGGTGCCGTCCAGGGTCCTGAAACCAGGAGACCAGTGCGAACAAGCAACAGCATCACATGCAGCCCTGAGCTCTACATGGTGCTGAAAGTGCATTCAACAATGTGATTCATAGCTTTGTCATGATTATATCTAATAAACCCTTTAAGCATGTTTTGAGACTGTAATTTAATGTGAGCAATGTGTACAAATATGACAGGGGGCAGCATTACACCAGTGTGACCTCTGACTGCTTGTCAGTGTGCTCTTTGCTGTAGCTCTCCTTGGCTTTTGCTAGCAGCTGCCATTAGCTTGTTAGCTCATGTGCTGTGTGACAACAGTTTTTGTTAACATACCAGGAAGAAAAATAAGCACCAAAATATTAAGTGTTTGGAAAATCAAGAGACAAAAACACTCACATTCCTGACATTTATTAGTAAAACATATTAATTTATTGGCTGTTAGTAAAATATACAAAACACAATACACCTGACAAAACATTGAAGTCAAACTGTGTTTTTGTCACTATCTCTATGTGAAACTCATTGAAAGAAGAAGTATTTAGAGCAAATATGCAAAGAAAATATTCTCAACAACCCTATATAAGATTATTTGCACAATTTAGAAGACAAACAAACAAATAACAGTGTTTTAGTCCCTGCTTAAGTGACTGATTCACTGCTAACTGCAGAGATTATAATGCAGTATGTGGAGGATTTTATAATGTGTCATCTGAATGAAAAAAGGGTTCAGAGACTGTTGGGATAACTTCTTGATAATGGCAGAAATTTAAATACCCGCTATTTTCTTCATAAATAATGCACAGTGCTAGTTGTTTCTTAGAAAAATTATCCATTTTACATTGTATTGTGGGAAACTCTGAGTCTGAGTCTGTTTTACTGGCTTGATTAACTCTCACTTTAACAAAATGGTGGACATACTATAATATTTCATACTGAATGATACAGACACAGACACAGACTGTCCCTAACCCACGCTGGTAGGGTTGGAGTAAAGATAGGAGCCCAGTTCTCTCTATGGTGCTGAAACTAGAAGAATATGCAGCATAAATTACAACCAACATACATAAAAACTGTGTAATACTCTCACAGTTTTCTAGCTTTGTCCAATCTGAGTGGCTTTCACAATACACTAAATGTGCCCAACCACTGTAATGGCATCATGAACTGCCTTGTTTTTTAAATTTATGGCTGTGAAACCGAAGAGGTGACTTTCAGGGTAGGTTTTAAAGGCATTTTCACCTGCACGACTTCCTGCAAAAAAAACACCTCTCTGTTTCTCCCACTCTCTGTCTCTAAATGAAAAATAGTCAAATAAATACATAAATACACCTGAGAAATGTAGGTTATTGCTGATTGTGCCAGACAGGAAAGTAATAATGTGTTATTGATGCATTAGCGTCTGACTGTGGTTGTCAGACAAAATTCAGTACAAGTTCATGTAACACGCAGCGCTGGAGACAACTGTCACCATTCATTCATCATAACCATGGTTGGTGCACTGTTTCCACCTTAAGCACTGTCTAATTTAATTTACTTTTCAGATCACATCCGAGCCTTTGGGAGGCACAATGTAAAATGCTTTATAGTCTTTAAAAAATACATTTGGTGTCCAAGAACAGTGATCAAACTTTCCTTGAAGCAAAATCTAACACCGTATTGCTGAGTGTGTTCGCCTTCTCTTTTATTTAACCATCCGAGTCTGTTGAATGTGTGTGTGGTTTTTTTTTTTGTTTTTTCTCCGTCCTGTTTGGCGTTTTATGTCAGCAGTATCATAGCACGCTGTCATCGTGGCTGCAAACTAAACTTGACGGTCAGCGTGTTGCCATGCAGGACATGTCAGACTGTAATTATCGAGGCCTGAGGGTGCTCATGACCTAACTCACTGTCAATGAGGTAATTCAGAAAGCAGCAGAGGCCTAACTTAAGGCTTGGATGGGAAAAAGAAAAAGAAATAGGCCCAAAGAAAGAAAAAAAAAAATGCAATTAAATCACAGTGAGTGTGATTTATTATAATCCAATACCACTTTCCATAATAAACAATGACTGATGCGTGACATTGTTACTGACAATCAGTAATTGGACTTAAAATGAACCTTCCTCCCTGTTTGATGCTGTGCAGCTTTTAATGGATGCTGTGGAAGATATACAAGTAAATAAAGAATTTATGTCTCCCTGAACATGATTTATACATATGTGACCATAAACACGGGAGAAGCTGTCATGTTTACTGCGATACACACTCAGGTTTCAAGTCTACGGCTGTTTATCGGCCGTGCTGGTGCATCAGGAAGAGACTTGCAAGGTTACTTGAATGTCCTTTATGAATATCTGAAATAAGAAATGTCAATTATATCAACCTTTTGACACGGTCTTCTCTTTTTTTTATAATATAAGCAGCACTCTGCAAGGCCAAAGACACAACCAAAAACACACATTTTCTATTTCTACACTAACCTGAATCTGAACTTTTCAACATTGGTAGTTTTACAGAAAAAAATAATAAGGTGAGCAACTAAAGTGAATCATAATTTATAACCCTGGTATGAAATTCACATTAGTATAGCGCCATGCAAGGACCACTCGTTGCCTCTGGCCATGAAGAACCAATCAGAGGCAGAGGTTAAAACATGTGGGCTTTTAAGGCCTTGCCACACAACCAAACTATTTCCTCTAAGGGGGCATTAATCAATATATGTTGGTCCATTATTTAATGACAGGAATCAAAGAAAACATGCAGGAATGTTGACATAACAAAAACAGAATGATAGAAATATTTTTTTTAAATGTTATGATTCACTTAAAGAGATTCCTCCTTTCTTTTGTATTGTGTGATACTTTGTAGTGTTTCAACTATAATGGAAACATCTCTAACTGATACTGAATCAAATTGAATCAAATGAGAGATTGAATCAAAACTTTGTAATACAAAATTGAATCCATTCAGGATATAAATTACAATACCAAGCTCTACTTGTGATTATAAAGGCATTACATGAAGGGCTCCTGTCTGAAATCTCTCTGTTAAAAACTACAAAAGGGCGTCTGTGAAGGGATTTGATCATTTTAAGAAGAATACAGAACATTTCTCCTTTTTTTCTTCTTTTTGTGGGACATTTGGTGCTAAATTGGATCAACTTTCTAAAAAATGTAGACTGATAGAAAGCTCTTCTCCCACATGGCTGAAGCCCACTTCAGTGTTTGGTGGGATCCTCTGGCAACACGCACGTACACACACACACATGCACACACACGCACAAAAACTATGGACTGAATTAATTTCTTTTATTAAAGCAATGAGAGGATTTGTATTCTTTAATTACCATTTTGTCAAGGAGTCTGCAGAAATCGTGCAAGATATTTTAATCAAAAATAAATGGAGTGTGCACACCTAACAGTAAGGGGATTTAATGCTCATTACATTAAATGGGTTACATTTACAAATCTAGAGCTTGAGGTGGAAGGATTATATCAAATAATTCAAAATGAAAATATACTCGAAAGCCTTTTGAAGTGCCTGTGTTTGCTAATATCAGCTCTGGAATACGGCTTTAGTAAAATCATTGCAGAGGAGGCTTTTTATCACCGTTATGCATATTTTAAAGGTTGGGAATGTGCTTGTGCCAGCTGGGTTTGTTAGAAAAATGTCATCCATTGCACTTTAGGTATCAGGCTCAATCGAATGGATCTCCCGTGTGTTTATGTGGCGCCTTTATTTTCATTCTTTCCTTTGTCCCTGTCAATGGCTGCACTCTGTCCAAGCAGACTGACCCACAGCCGCCCGTTGGGACGCGAGGCAGGCTTACCGACATGAGCAGCAGTCACCCTGCAGAGGAGCCTCATGTTTGACTCTCAGAGGTCCTGCAGAAAAGCCATCTGCCTCTAGTAGCATCTAGACTGGCAGCTTAAGGTTCAAGATCTACTGTAGGAGCTTTACTTGATGTATTTAAGAGACTAATGTGATGTTTTTTGATGTAGCATTTTACGCCACCAAGCCATGTTTTGTTTATAATCACGGTCCTTTTTTTCTGTCACATCCATTCAATATATTTGCTTTTTATTCAATAGGTACCTTTTATTCTTAATAGCAAAGCCTGCTGTTCCTGCATGGTATTTAAATTGCCTTCACATACATGTACACACATACACACGCGTCATGTAATTCAGTGATCACTCTCTTTACACCTCATCAGAGCTGCATCAAATGTAAAACCCAACATTTCCTACTCTGACTATTTGACATTCAAAGTGTTCAGCAGGTGAAACACGGGCGGCTTTGAAAGTGAAGTGGTTACAGAAAAGGGAACATTTTTGTAATGGAGGTTAGCTGAAAGTAGACGTTCATCAAAAAAATGTTTCTTTCGAGTAAAAACACAGAGATTTTCAGCACTTTTTTTTGGAAAAATAGATCAGTTTTAAACATTGCAGAGTGTTATGGAACAATAAAAGGAAGGAACATAACAAACCTCCACTGTGTCCTGCTGTTGTGTGGAAAACTACTTGCAGCGTGCACAGCATGAAATCAAATCACATTTGTTTATGGCATTATTGACTCTCTCCTTTCTTAAGTAATGAGACTTTGTTTGAGTGCTGTGTAAACATATTCATAAGTTGCTCCTCTGTGTCTGAAAAAATATTTTATTTAAAAAAAAAAAAAAGGCTTTTCAGGGAGTGTTTGCTGTAGTTTTAAATCACGTCGGTGATGCACGACTGCCTACAAAAAAATCAATTTTTACTTGAATCTTAAGGATTATTCCTTTAGAGCCAATATGTGATGTTAAAACATCATCAGTAAATCACATTCATTTCAAGTAAAAACATATTTATAACAGAAATCAGAAAGCAAGGAGACTGACAGCTTCCACCATACTTACAGCATTTTACAGCAGGTTGAAGTACAGCAAAAACTAGAAGAGGCCACTAATGAACCAGTCAACTCTGTCTCTCTTTCAGAGCTCAGGATTGCCTCCCGCTAAGCAGTACAATATTTAATGGGATTGTCATCAGCATGCGGATACTATAAAGGACTTTGTCAACTCTATCAGCGGGACAAGTGAAATGAAATTTGAGAGCTGCACTGTTCTTTATGGGACAGCATGTTCCACTATCTTTGTTCCTCTGTCTAACCTTCAGCTGTGGCTTATGAGATCCAGTACTTGCAGTCTAATAATAATAAAAAAAAGCATCTCATTATAACAAGAGAACGTTCGTATCATAAGATTCTGTGGAATTATTTATTTCGTGCTGCAGCTGTAGGGAACGCTCTGTACATTCGCACCTTCATGCATAGGCTGAAACTGGATCTACATTGTAATAAAGCAGATGTTAGAACAACATTGTTTCATGTGAAAAAGTGTCTTTTCCGACTCTCACATTAACATCAGGAAACAGTGTCATCGAGGTCACAAACTGAGATAGATGCGTTAGCTTTTAGAGATATGGAATATGAGCTTGTAACTCCTGATCCATAATCTTTTCCTCAAGTCAGGTAAACAGAGTAAAGCCTTTTATGTGGAACCTGGCAGGGGTAATCTTATATCACACTGATTAGAAAAAAAACTCAGGGCATATACTCTCAGATCCAGATTTATATTAGAATGTTTAAGTTCAGCATAGTTTTAAGTTGCATTGACCTGATATGCAAAAGGTTGCATTTCTGTCTGTTTTAGCTCAATATGTTTAATATACATATCACTGTAATGCTCCAAAAGTTGGGATGCAACGGTTTTACAAAGTGTTTTTGAGCCCATGTGGTAATGTGGTTTTCATAAACATGTGTTTCAGAAAGAGGTGAACTCAGGAACAACTGAGCCTATTGAGAATGACTCTTTTCATACACAATCCTGATCCTGTTTACCTGTGAAATGTTCCCAACAGGTGTGTTTAAGCATCCCACCATGTTCCCACAGTCTTTTGTTGTCTCAACCTGATTGAAACACACCGCTGACAATAATTTCAAAATAATCACATTATTAAAAGCCAGTGATGACGAGTGGATGATGACGTAAAACAAGATATGTGTTGTTTGTTCTTGTTTACACTGAATATATGTCAAAAAAAAGATCACAGTCTGTATTATTTAAGTTTTTACAGTGTGTCTCAACTTCTCTAATCTTTGTTGTACAATGTCTATAAATTTACCCCCGAAAAAACAGACTCAAGGGTGTTTTTGTCTGATTTCTCTGAGATTAAATCCTGAGTTTAATATAAATCATATCTGTGAGGATTAATGTCCTTCGAGTCAGCATCAGTTGGTGCTGAAGACTACAAGTTTGAAAATCAGTGGGTGTCGAGTCAGAGAGAAGGAAGCTCAGCAGACCTCCGTGGCCTCCTCATATCTCCTCGAGGGGAGCAGTTTGAGGCTACCTCAGCAGCTGCTAGCATAACACACTCTAATCACAGCCTGAACTCAGCTGTCTGCAGTTCAGCTGCTTTGTGGTTATTGTGAGCGCAAGAGTTTGACAAGGAAAAGGAACATGTAGAGTAAAATAACAAAGGCGATTTCTTTGGTTCAGCTGCGATGATTTGATCTCTTTAAAAAAAAAGAGAGAGAGAAAAACTGTCCATTGTGAGTCTGACGGTGTTTCAGGAGAGAAATGCTAAATTGGGAGTGAACTCTAAATGAGCGAGAAAACTGCTCTCCCTTTCTTTGGACTGAAAACATTTAAAAAGATTTATGTAAATTGTGATTTTAGTTGCTAAACTTTTTCTCCTCATAATCTATTTCTCTCCAGTGCAAAAGTATCATTTCCTATTAGTCAGCACTCTGACAGTTATGACAATTAAGAGAATAAGAAAAGTTGAACATTGAATAATGAATAATTTACTCCATTTAGTTATCTTTATATTCAAGGCTTTATTTTTACTATAGCCTCTTTTTCATTCCAAGAGATGAATAATATGCAATAAGTTGTCTGGATGCAAAATAAAAGATGCCAAACCCAAATTAATGTTCATTTTGATTGGCCCAGAGTTTTCTAACCTTACCTGACTGGTTTTGGTTGTTTGTTTGCATGCTTGCTATATATATTCTGGTGTTGAATAGTTAGTTATTCTCATCAAAATGACAGCCAACAGTCGTTGTATTTCTCATGCAAAACAAGGCGCTCACCTCTGTGTTGTCTGGCTGCGAAATAAGACCCAATTACAGGCATCCTGTATTCTCGCACTCACATTGTGTTTCTCTTGTCCTCAAAGTTATACTTATTTTGATGTGTTGTCAAGAGAGGAAAACAAAAATGTGAATTGACAGGTCAAAGGTTCAGACACATACAGACAGTCAAATAGCCGAGCAGACAGACATGAAGATGCACACACGGCCCCGAACCTGAGTTGGCCAATTTACTGACAGCGTGCCGCAGTGCCATCTGACGAAGCATTTACTCTTCCAATTAAGTTTTGAGAGAGAGGAGTCTTGAGGAAAACGTTCTCTGCATTGAATTAATGGCGCTCAGTCGGTGACGGGGAAAAGCAGGGGGAAAAAAAAAATAGCTCACATTGTTACACTGATGAACAAATAATTGGCTTTGAAAAGGAAGGTAAACAGTGCAGCAGCCCTACCCCGAAAATGAAACACACACACAAAAAAATTGGAAGTCGAAGGAGGAAGGAGGATAAGAAAAGATCCCTCTGAACAGACGCAGACACATGTGATGTACTTACTTTGTTAACAGCAGGCAGATTAATTGTCACATCACACAGGGACATTTCCATTTTGCCCTGACTGCCACGGGCTCACACAGAGACTGACGCAGGTTGACCTTTTCACCACAAAGGAGCACGACTCTCCTGGCCACCACACGGCCAGGAGCATTGTGGGTCTGAGACAGGCCGATTGTGCTGCGTGCCGTGCATGCTCTTTTGATAATTAATTAACAGAAGTACATGACAGACAATTTGTTAGCATGCAGCATTACTGTTCCTCCATGTGCCATGCCTTTCCTCCACGGAATTGTTGCATTGTGCGTTAGAGCAGAAGTGTGGCTTAAGATGCAGGTAGGGACAGGATCGCTTTGGATTTCCTGAAAAGGGACACCTCATTACAGTTCTTTGCAGATGCTAAACCCTTTAAATACTTAGTGTGATCATAGGAGCATGAAATTGCTTCAACTGTAACTGCTTTGACTAAATTGCAAGTGACTAAAACTATATCAGTTAACAGACTTTAAATGTGTTATTTAAAATGATGTTGCTGCATCAGTGCGTTAGTTTCTCACATTTACCCAGAACAGTGCAGTTTTTTTTCCAAGTATGCAAGCATTAAAGTTTATTTTCTTGATCAGCTTCTTACTGTGAGCAATGGGGTCCAACACGAACACAGGCTTTTCTGCCAAAGTTACGCCAGTGTTGGTTATTTCACATGTTGGTGATGTAAGATATTTGTACTCACCACTCGAATTTAATAAAGACAAACTTTGGATGTTGTTTTTCCAAACTCTATTTGCAACTTACTTGGTTTTGAATATTTAATGTTATGAAGACGTATAAAGATTTCACCCCGCTGTTGCAGTTACTTTAAAGTATGTACCTACTCAACCATGAAAATACAGAGTTTCTGCAAAATGTATACAGTGCTCACTTCAAACAGATCTGTAATAGGATAATGAAATGAAAATATGGTGAAAAATATATAGTGAAGAACATGATTGCTGTCTCCTCTCCTCTTTGCTCCTCTCTTAGTGCCTCTAATAGCAAAGGAGCTGCTGGCTGTGACTGAAGACCCTGCACAAAGTGCGAGTATGTAATGGCTAGTGTCATTATTTGTCAGCTATAAGGTGAAAAAATTACCTGAAACTGTCATTTTTTTCCCCAGGATTTTCAAAGCCATTTATAAAATGTACATTGAGCGGCCTGATTTTCAAGTTCTGTATGTTTCTTGGTTTTATACCTGCTGCAAGTGTGGGGGAAAAAAAGTCCCTGGGATGTTTGAGATTTTGATTCTTTGAAGAACTCTGCATTAGTTTTTGTCACCTCGGATTTGCTGATACATCTGTGTTGCTAACAAAGGAAAAATTAATGCGGCTGTGAAAATGCGTTGAATAGGGACCTGTTAGACAGAGTTAAAGGAAATAATAAATGCCTGTCCACCATTTTACTGAAAAACTACATTTACACTCTGATGAAAAGGTTACTGTCCAGTTTATGCTCCATTACATGCTGTTGTTAGCTACAAACCTAATAAATGTCTTTTGCTAAATCTTTTTTAGCTTTTGTCCATTTTTGATGTATTTGCTGTTTTTTACAGGGGAATAGTTGTTTCTAACTAGTTTTACTTGTGGCTAATATAAATTTGTAAGCTAAAAGCATTTTGCCTTACTGTTCAACTCCATTAATAACTGTGGAAGCAAAGCAGCTAAAAGCATCTAAAAAATTTCTGCTGGGTGACGGCTGATCTTTAGGAAGTCAGTTTTAACCACCTAAACCAAAGCCTAATCAAAAATTTGGTCTAATGTGATAGTAGCCAACTCACAGCACATGTTTCCAGCAAGATTTATATTATATTTTCTATCATTTCCTGCCACTTTTTACTCATACTTCCTGCTGCTCATAAAACACCAGGCACAGGATGCAGGTACTAAAAATAATAGATCCTGCTATTCTTGTATTTATGTTTAGCATTATGGATTTTTTTATTTGTGATGCATTACACATGAAAAAAACTGGTTTTACTGGTCTATTAGTCATTCCTTTATATTTATTTTTTAATAAATCTATTAATGAAACAAGCCCTCAGAGAGAGTCATAATGAGATCATCCGTCAGACTCACTAAGTCAAGGTGAACTGTAAGGGTAAGTTAATCAATTATGCAAACCTGTTATACATAAAGGGCTGTGATGCTGAAAAAGCCATTTTCAATTCATCTTAGGGTTGTCCTATATGTGATTTTTAAGTCAGTACAAGGCTGCGTCCTTTAATGAGGAGTAAGGATGAGTTTTAGAACGTCTTAGTAACAGAAATTTAAGGTGTCACTTGGGCTTTCATTGGAACAACAGGGGTTAAAGAAGGGAATCATGTTATTGTGTTTTTTGTTTGCATGTGTAGCTCATCTCCAAGCATGGCTGCATGCTCTCTTGCTTCAGCCAAGCGGCTTTTTTTTGGTTTCACTTTGCAAGGCACAGGTGCTTCTGGAAGGAGGGCTCCCAGCGGTCGTGACAGAAGCCATGAACGTCCCTCTTAATCAGATCCTGCAGAGGCAGATAGCGAACAGAGGCCAGTGCTACTCTGGCAGCAATGCAAGTCTTCCTTAAACACATTCTCCAGAGAGCAGGAAGCACGAGAGAGTCTAAGGATGCCTGCCTGCTATTGTTCCTTCCCACCGAACCCTGCAGCAGCAGTGAATGCCTTTTTTTTTTGGTATCTTTGGCATGTGAGAATCGCAGCTAGCTGACCAGCTTCCAGCCTCAGCTATGTGCCACGAGCCTCTTGGCTTTAAATTACATGTCCCACAGTGCCGGGGTTTTGCAGCAAGGCCACTTGGACTTGCAGGATCGTGTTGTACTGACATGATTTCAACTTCACAACCTGTAGACATTCAAGATAAAAATCCCACAATATAACAGGCTTTGGACAGGTGAGAAATGAAAAGCACTACGTGACAAAAAATGCATTGAGCCAACACTGAATAATACCAAAAATACCCTGTGTGCTGGTTTTGGTCTGTTGGGTTGATATTACAGAAGGAGGAAAAGTGTTGTTATTGCAAGCTTGAAGAGAAGAGAAGAGAAGATAGCAGCAGGAAATAAAGTAGGTCACATCCAGGAAGTATGGGATAAAATAATGCAAATTTGGTGAATAGATTTAACCAGTTATATTGTAATTAAACTAATATAAAATAAATATTTAACTTGCATTTTCTGGATAAAATCGTTGATGAACGTGAGAGGAACTCCGCATTTAGTTTCAAAAAAAGTTTTAATGGTTTTGGACAAATTGATTTCAGAGCAGATTAGGGTTCAGAAAATGAGGATCATGTTTTTTTTTTAAATAAACTTCATATGCTCACACTGTGTGACATATCGAAAAAAATAAAAGTAAAAAATCTGGCATCTGCTGTCACAAATACAAGAAAAGTATAATTTAGGTAGAAGGATTTAAGTGGCTGCATGACCCACTATGAATCACTGAAAAGAGGTGTTATTGGGGGGGTTTGATGCTGCACAAAACAACACGCTGAATATCAGAAGAAACATGTACAGTCACTTAAAACACACTGTGTCCTTTTGAGGAACGCATACATAATGGAGAACTGTTGGACCTCAGAGTACGAAGCTTTTTTATTCTCCCTTTTCCTCACCGCACTCACACAGACTGCTGCATATTCCTCAAATGTTATACTGAGCTTAGATTAAATCTTCATGTCTTTCACCTTAGCAATATCACATAGTAATTAAAACTTCTTCAAGGACACATTTCTTTATTTTGCTCTATGTAAGAGCTTTTTTTCTCTAAAGCATTGAAAAACCAACACCGAATGAATTATTCATGCAGTTATTCATCATAAATGTAATTACTATAGTAGTTTACCTCAGGCTCTCATTAACTCGGTTAGGAAACAGAAATAAGTTTGAAAGAAACAAATTTTAACCAAAGTTCATTCAAGCATGTAACTTTAAATTAATAATTGTTCTTCATAACGGCTTTACAGCTTTTTTTTTGAGCTGATCACAATGTATAAACAGTTTAATAACCAGTAAACTTTGGAAAATCTAAAAAAACCTGCACTTAATTGTCCTCTGAAACTTCTAAACTTATTACAAGATATTTCTTTGTTGTCTAAGCTGTTGAGAAAAGCTTTTTTTTGAATTATTTCTATGAAACAGGACAAATTCAGTGATGTTCACACAGAACATAATGTAGATTTCCTCATATACTTTGTTTTTTCTTTGTGATAGCTGACTGATTTATAATACAATATTTTAAAATAACCTACTCTTATTCTGTTTATAGACAACAAGTTGCTAATAATCTAAGTTTTGCATCTGAAGCACAAGATTGAGGAGGCAGATGCTGACTGTTGCTGTTTTACTCATTTGTTTTGCCCCATAAACAGCCGGGTTGTTACAAGGATGCCGCATTTACTCTGCAGGGATTTGTAGCTTATACGCTAACTACATGAATATTAATTATGCTTTCAAACTATATACCTCACACAAGAGGCTTAGCTTGCATCTAATTATTGCTTTCAGCTTAATTCTCAAGCCACTTGGTTGGAGTCGGATTTTTTATTCACATTTGTTTTAAAATTGAATCTGAAAATGAAAGAAGATAAAGGAGAAATGCAGGGAAAAGCTTAATTTAAAACCTTGTTTGCATGTTAAGAGTAAGAGAGCCAGCTTATTTGATGCATTATACATTATTCTTATATTTTTCACATTTATTTATCACATCCACAGGTAGGATTTGTTTACCTATTGGTAAACCAAACTATGAAGTTACAGGCTGAGAACCTTCATATGTCAGACATGGAAGAGCGATAAACACTGCAAACTTTGTCTGAAGACACATAACATTTTGTAGCTTTAATTTTGATTTTTTTACATTTTCTTTCAATGAAAATAATATGTCCAGTGATGTCTTTATTTTTTTAACAGAGGCTCTAAGCAATATAATTTTTGGTAAAATAGACATGATTAGGTCCATCTAGAGGAGTTATTACTACACTGTTGTGAAAACCTTACACCACAATAATAATAGGAAAAGTAGAAAAGAAACACAGCTTTGTTGAAAGATTGAAGAAAATGAGTTTTTACACCATTGAAAAGGTTTTGAAATGATTTTATGAACCAACAATAAGAGGTATAAAATACCTAAAACCATGGGGTAACATGTTATCCTCTAACTAATCTAAAAAAAAAAAGGCTTAAGCATCCCGCTTTCAAGGAAGATTCAGCTACTTTTAGCTCAGACGTGTCATTTCCTGTCAAGGGACATTACAGTTGAATAAAAAATAAATGATTTGATTCCTACATGTACATTTCCATTCACACCATGATTAATAACATCATTTACACGAACTGCTGCAAAATCTTGATTTATGTGAAAATGTACATTAGAGCTCATTTTCATCGTTGACATGAGTGTAACACAAAACACACACAAAGCTTTGCTTAATTACAGCTTCTAGAGAAGAGATAAAGGCAACTGATGAATGTGAGAAGCAGACAGTTGAGATAATTAGGCCTGCATGTCATCTAACTGATGTGCTGTGGGACCACTTTTGTTAATTAGTTTTGTTTTAAGGGGAATTTTCTTCACTTTTCTTCAAAGCAGTCGACTAAGTGAACGGGTAAGAAAATCAGCAAGTTTCAAAATAAATTAACTAGAAAACAATTAGAAAAGATGACTTTTTGTCATCATGTCACAGAAGCTATTGCCTGGAAAAATCAGTATATGTGAGCCCACTGGTTTTACTTACTATTGCTGCCGGGTGTTTTTACTTAAAAAGCTCTGATATCGTCTGCTCAGATTTTTTTCACTTGGTTTAACATTTGGGGCAAGTGAAATAATCAAAGGAGCACACCACTGACTTCATACACTGAACTCTGCATCTTAATGGGCTTTTGAGTAAGAAAGTGACCCATATAATGTCCCAGCTTGGAGGCTGAGCGGGTTCAAAGCTTGTGTTACACACTGGATGGGTAGACTTTAAAGGACTTGGCAGTTACCTGTCAGCTTGGGTCTTATAAACAATACTATTGAGTTTCAATAAGAGACATGTAGGATCCAGTATTGTTGAATCAGCCTCTTTCTGTATCAACTTTCACTTTTCACTTTGAAAAAAAACATACAGTCTTTAATGGTTTTAAGGTGTGAATTGTGTCTTGTGTCATGGAGTTATTGCAGTTAAAAAAGAGAGAAACAAGTAGGTGTCACCAGCATTACAGAGATAATTGAAATTTAAATGATGAATCATAGTGGAGGGGGAAAGCATGCTGACAGAAAACAGGAGTGGACCGAGAAGTGAGCCTTGTGGAACACCATGCTTTATAGACTTTCTGTTTGATGAAAGCATGATTTAAACTTCATCAGTAGGTTCAAATAATTCTCAAAACAACAGAAAAATAAAAATGATATGTTATAATATATTTTTCTTGTCTCTAAAGGACACATTGTCCATTAAACAGGAAAACCTTTTTTACTTATAATTGGAGATATATAAGACCAAAAACTAACACAAAAAAGGAAACAATGACTCAAAAATCGTTTTAAATGGCAGATGGTAAAACAAACATATAAAAGAGAAATAAATTTTACAAAAAGGTTACAAAGGCAAAATAGTCTTAGATAAATTTGTAACCACGCTAATCAGCTGATATATACTTTATGTATATAAACAAAAAAAACCCCCAAAGCAATCCCTTCTGACGACTCAAAAAGACTCCATCCATTTTCAAACTCTTCCTATCATTTCCAGCACGACTCCACAACACAAATTCAGTACATTTTAAACAGCGGCTGTGTGACCTACATGTCAAGTCAAGTCAAAATAATTGGTTTATCTGCTTGTGACAGACTTTACAGGGCTTTACAGTATCATAGTACAGAAATCATCGAGGGAGAAACGTCCAGAAAACATTAAAGTGTGAGGATGAGGAGATGGGCTATCAACAAAGCCATATCAAGTGTGTTATATCTCAACAATTAGTATTCATGAGCGATCATTATATAGATGTATGGATTATTAATAATGTGCTCTCTCATTGCATGTTTGATAATCTGTCATCACAACAGTTGACCTTTCTCGACGTAATGGAAACAGACTTCCTTCGACCTCTTTCCTTTCACATGTCTTTGCTTTCATCCTCGTTTGTATTCCTCCCTGCACTTCCTCCTGGCATACATATTACTATTTGCTTTACTCCCAGCTGTGCCTCAGTTGTTTGTCATGCAACGATGAAAGGCTCATGGTGAACTCAGTGTTCACCCGCTGTCATTTCTTTCTTTCTTTTTTTTAAATTTTGGGGGTAAATTCTAGGCTTTCAGTACCAAAAACTGCTCATTAGTGGGTCTCTGGCAGTGACTTCAATTCAACATAATTCGAAATTGTATCTGTGCTTTGTTATTCTTTTCTTCTTCACAGTCAGTTACTTTAAGCAGAGGCAGTTGAGGATGATAAGAAGTGTCGATGATGAATTGTGATGGATTGTGATGAAAATGAAAATGTATCCCAGAATATCTGACCTTGGCAGTCTTTCCTGCAGCATTATGTGAGGCATTTAAGGCCACAGTTTTACCTAAAAAATACCCTTAAAAAAGCAGATACAGCACTCTTCTTTTTAGATAGTCTTTATCTAACATTAGAGGAACATGCAAAATCAAAAGAAAACATTTTCCTTGCAGCTTTCATGTCCCATTTAACATTTTTGTTTGAGAAAATACACTCTATCTGGCTTATTTTGCCACAAATTAACATTTACCTGGCATATAAAAATTGACAATGAGCTGAACAAGACACTTTCTGCACTCACTGAGATCAAAAGTGGGGTTTTACAAGTTAACACTTGCTAAAATGTCATAATCTCATATTTCTAGGTTTGTTTTGTTTATATTATTGCTGTTGTTGCTGTAGTTTCTGTTGTTCAGGTAAAGTATGAAACTCATAAGCATTTACTCTGGGTAATAATCCTACAATCATTTGTCATATTAATCTGGAAAGCCATATCATATTCACTCTGATCTAATGGAATAACACTAAATCAGCTTCTATTTTTTGGCCACACAATTAAAAACAGAAGATTTAACAACATACTTTCAGGAAATGCAACTCAGAGTATCAGAATGAATTCTGGACAAGAGAAAACTCCATAAACCAAAATAACAAACAATCACCAAAAAAAAAAAACCCTGACAGGAGGAAAAAAGAGATACAGCAGAGAGAACAACAGCAGAGGGATCCTTCTGCCAGCATGATGGACAGAGATACAATTGCTATATCTGTACTGTAGACATTTCCTCGGGTAAAAAAAAGTGTTTGTTGGAAAATAAAGAAGTTGCTGCCCAGGTTTTTGAGGTACTTTGGGAATCTGTGTTGCAAAAAACTCACAGCCTGACTCGCCATGTGTTGACATTCATGCATTGCAGCCCTCCAGGGGACCAGTTTGGTTCCCATCAGTTGTCTATCTAAAGAACATAAGGTGATATCTCTTTAATGTTTTGGGGAGCTTTAAGATTTTAATTAACTGTTGTCACCAACACCTCCTCCTCAGAAAATCCTGACGCTGACAGTTAATGCAGCATGGGGCCCAAATCTTGACAAGTGACTTGCCGGATTCTTCACTCTCTGCCCAAAAAACTCTTAAACAGAGTTGTTTTGAAAACTGAAAAGGAAGAATTTTGCTGCATTTTTTGACACAAGACCATTAAAATTGTTTATATCTTTTAGCAATTGGCAAAGTTTCATCCTAAAACCTCTCAAGTTTTTCAGCATTTGTTCAAATGCTTAGTGAATGATTTTAGGTAGAATGAAAAGGAGCCCAAACACAAAATCTAAATGTGTGTCTAATGAGGCCATATCCTCTCCAAGGCCTGATTCACTGCAGGCGGTAACTCTTAAAAAGGAAACTTTTTCAAGGACAAGGAGGGAACACTTAACATGACTGAGTGGAAGCAATGCGGCCTATAGACAGATTCAATGAGAAGATGTGTAATTAATTCATCTTTTCTCAATTCCATTGCCTGTCAAGCATCCCTGTGGCACGCCGCGCCTTTATTATTTTGCCATTAATGACAACTCGCTATCAATCAAAGAGTTTCTTAACTCTCAGCTGCTTGATTATGAACTGCTCATCTTCCCATCCTCAACAATGAATAATCGTCTGGGATCAGCTTGGGGAGTCGATGACAAATGAAGGTTAACAAATGAGGACTTTGAAGTATCTCGTCTAAAAGCCATTAATAACAACTTGACAACTTGTGTAAGCACATTAACGGGACAACGGAGAGATGTTTATGTGGTCAACACGGAAAAAAAAACAACATGTCCGCGGAATTGCGACGGGGGCTGGCGTATGTCTAAGGTTTCAGCGATTATCATCAATGTTCCAGAGATGCAGGCTAAAGGAGGATGGAGGGAGTGGAAGAGGCAAGTGCAGAGGGAGATTTTTCTACAAAGGCTTAGCAAGGCTGAAAGGAAGCTCTGATAAGGCTTCTAAACGCATAAGTCTTTGCCAGGACTTGCACTGTGGTGAAAATGGAATCATAACAGACAAGAAAAGATAAGCTATGGAAAAAAAAAATTGCGCTTTTATTCTTTCAGCCATACCATAATAGAGGCATCAATCTCACCACTGCAGCTATTAAGACTTAAAACACCACACAAATGAAAGTTTAAGTGCTTCGAACCATTAAAGAAAAGCTGAAAATGAAATTATTGGAATTAAGAAGGAAAGAGCAACCGGGGTTATTTGAGCATTTAATGAGACAATCAATGATGTTTTTAAACTCTTCTTCAGCCGTGTTTACAACTATTAAAAATATCTGACAAATGAGTTACAGATGATTTTCCACCAGGTTTTGAACTGGAAATACCTGCTGCACGTCTGTGACCATGAGCAGCACATACATTTAAAGAAAAATGATGCTAAATGACAGATTTATCAGAAATGTCAGTCAAAGACATTTTAGTGAGTGAAGTGTGTCAGGCATTTCGAGAGGCTTCAAAGAATGCTGCCATTGTAAAGATGTAATTAAAGATTGCTCTATTTTCCATTATATTCGCTGTTTTAAAAGATTTTTTTTTTTATTTTGAAATATTTTATTTACGTCAAATGTCAGAAATGACATTTAAAATGTTAACTTTATGTGTTAAACGTTTATGAAAAAACAGTTATTTGCCAATAAACCATCTTTGCACTGCATTAAGTCAACTGTAGGGGAATTTTATTTTTATTTTTATTCGTATTCCTCTTCCATTTGCACAATATTAAAAAAAAACATAAAATGACTTTACAAAATACTCCACACAAGTCTGAATTATTTCTACAGTTTGTGATGACCAGAGCCAGCTGGACTAATGTCATCCAATGGTTTACAATGAGAAATGATCAGTATTGCAAACAGTGGTACATTAAGTATATTGGTAGAAAAACTTGGCATTAACACTCACTTAATTATTCAAGCGTCAGTGGATTTCTGCAAGAAATAAAAAGAAATACATAAATATATGGTTAGCTGTTATTGGGAGTGTATATATTCTTGAAAGCCAGAAAAAAGTGGATTTACAAGTGTAATAATGTGTGAGGTTTTTATGCATCAGCTGCCCGACTCAAGTCTCCAGTGTCAATAAATGACTCCCACCTTTGCTACAGTAGAGGCAAAGAATAAATGTCTGACAGCGAGATGATACTAAGTGGAGTGAAAGCAGGGACAGGAACTGTGAAGTATCAGTCTGGCTTTCACCACGGAGCTGGTGACTCAGCAAGGGCCAGCAGTGGATTTCAATAAATCAAAACGCTAACTGGACTCACGGGGTGGCCATGGCTGAGTGTTTCTCATTACAGCCGGGTAAGTCAACAGGGAGCTGAGTGACAGTTTGGAGAGGAGCCGGGGAATAATCTACACACATTTGAGGGCTGTAAGCAACTTTGCTGCAAATTCCTTACTTCACCTGTTTTTTCCCACAATGCACCAACACTCCCCTTTGATTTGTCTCAAGTCGTTTTTTTTGGATTTACCGATCACAACTGGTTTGGACTTACTGGTTCACAGCAACTTTAAATGCTCAGGCCAAACTTCTGCAGCCACCAGTCCAGAAAAGAAATATGAATAAATAAAGAAAAGCTTTTAATCACAGGAAGTATTTATGCTATTTATTCAGAGATTTACTCCTTATAATAAGCAGATTTGTAAGATAACAACAACCGCATGATGAGTGGAAACTGGTTAATAATTTGCTGGACAAAATATGTTTCTCTCGTATTCTCATTTTTAAACTTAACTAGCCTCGATTTCACACCATTCAAGATTTTGTTTTTCCTTCACTCTTGGCATGAAAACAAGCTAACAAACTGTTTTTTTCCCCCAGAAGACACAGTGTAAGCATTAGTATTCATTTGTAGTCATTCATATCTTGTCATCTGATGAATGTGAGTCCAAGCTCTAGTTTCCTTTCAGCTTTGTTTTGGTCTTCATCACCTCCTTGAAACAAAAATCTGACTCTTTGGCTGCTTAATCCTCCACCATGTTCACCAGCTAGTTGCTAATTGTCTTTGTCTTCATGGAAAGTGGGTTTTTAGAACTTTTCACTAGGGGGCAGATGTTCAGGGGAAAACAAATAAAAACAGGAAATAAACATTGAATAAATTTTCTTATTTAAAAAAAAACAAACCAAAAAGGTGTGGCAGGTTTGATGCTTCATGCAAAGTGTATTCACTGGTGCTAATTAGCTGTAAATGAAGAAGACCATGGTGTGAAGGGTAAGAAACAATTACAGCAGTGCAACATAAAATCAATATGCTGTAACTTGGCGAACAGACTATCACCCTGATGTCTTTGACTTTTTTTTTTTCCCTCAGTAATGGTCCTTACCGGGACAGGCTTTGGGTTAAAGGTGGTCTCCAGTTCCCCAGCGAATGTCAACTTCTCCATGAAAGAGACACTAAACCCTTAATTGCTCTGAGTCGCTGTGCTTCCTGGGCGACTCCCCATGCTGCGCTCCCCGGCGACAATCATACATATGCAGATGAGCCGCTGTTTGGTAAATGTTTAAGAAAAAAAAGTGATTTATACTTTTTTTTTATTATAATGTGGTCAACTTAATTTAGTAAAAATCATCTATGAATTAAAATTGATTCAACTGAATCAATAAAAAACTCTCTATGGTCTAAAATGCTACCACTTCAAGCAGCGTGTATCATTACAGACTCATCCAGCATGCCTAATTAATTCTGATTTGCATAATAAACTATATGACATAAAGTAATGCAGTTTTTTTCCTTTCAGCACTGAAAGAATTTATCTCTCTACATTACTAAAGTGAATTCGAAAGAAGCTGTGAATGCGATTGGAGGAAGCAAACAAATTTACAGGCTCTACTTACGCAAGCAAACATAATTAACGGGCACAGAATCTGACAGCGCACCTGTTATCGTCCTAAAACCCATCCTGCCTGGGGAGTAAATCTGCTGCAGATCTGCTTCTCTGTAATGATGCTGCTCTTCTAAAATGGCAACATTGTCTCATTGTCTTACTTTTGCATGAATGTGATGAATTTTCTCTAAATGTTTCCAAACAGACCTCGATGGATGCCGGAGCCTGATCTTGGGCTTTTATCTCCTTTCTTTCTTTCTTTTTTTTTTTCTTGTGAAGCTCCAGTGAATCTTGCCCTCAGCGCTCATGGACCTGCATCCTAAGTGGCCACTATGTTTGACTTCACATACATGGAGCCGCCTGTGTGTGTGTGTGTGTATGTGTGTGTGTGTGTGTGCACGTGTGCTCGACACTTGACTATAATGAGCTCATGGATTCTTCCGAACTGCTCTAATAGCTGCATTCTAAGCCATATCTCAGGGCCAAAGGGTCGCGTTGCGTCGGTGGGAGCCGAGGCCGACACCAGCCCCTGCAAGCCTGCAGCCAAGCGATCCATCAGCGCAGCTTAGGCCATCGCCACTGCTCAGCACCGTGGCAGAGGAGCAGGCTGACACACACTGCCCTGGCTGGAAACACCGAGACAAATCACACTTATAAAGTGTACATGCGGAGTTTCATTATCTAAGAGCAGCATTCAGAGGCTGAGAGCAGAGGCACAGCGGGGAACGATGCACACACACACACACAGACAGTCATATTATATTCTGACATTTCAATATGCTCCAAAAATAGCCGCAATAACTTATCCCCACTTAGATTAATAGATGCTTTTATCGCTGGTTACTCCATCCATTAGTGGTTTGAACATCCAGAGAGGAGGTTTAATTTTAAAAAATAAAAAACAGAGATATGATCTGTCTGTACCCATATATTACCTACGTGATGGATATTTGGGGAAACGAGTTCCTCAGTGTTACGGACTGCAACCCGTATCAGTTCAGCTCTGAAAATGCCAAGCTCATTACCATCAAGCAGCCAGGCTTGATGAAAACTAAGCCGTGATTTCAGAAGAAGCTGATATGAGAGCAGAGGATTAGCAGCCTGTCAGCATGCTGGAGGAGGACTCAGACAGAGCCCTGTGTGACTCTCCATGGCACCAAAGTTCATCTTTATTAAAGAATCTAATGAGGATTTGCAAATACAGCATCACATAAATCACGCGTGATCAGTGTAGCAGATACAAAGTTTGGGTTTGTTGCCTGGAGTTTGAAAACCTTTAGCCTGATTGCCAAAATTTTTTCGACAAGTTCGCAGCTTCGTTGATCATAATCGCTGGCCTTTAAGTAGCACAAACACTGCTGATTGATACACCTGAGTTATTACAAACTCATTGTGACCAATCAGCACGAATCAAGCAAGATTTCAGGGTAATGCTGAGCAGCCAAATCCTTTGTTGCTGATCTGTGAAAGCTTATGTCACCTAATGTGAAACACTTGGTTTGGAGAATCATTAAAAAGCAGCAAAACCACAAAGACAAATGTGCTATTTAATGCAAATTTTCCTCAAGACAAAGATTTTAGTCTCCGTGGCCATCGCTTATTGAATATGAAAAGACAGCAGAGGCAATTAAAGAGGAAGAAGGTTTGATTTCCAATATTACTCAGCGTCTCTAGATGAGACTTGTTAAATAATGTTGGCAATTCATAATGCTTAACATAAGAGGTAACGAAAGTGCTGCAGCACATGTATAAAAATGCTTAATCCTTCAGAAATAGTCAGATAAATCTTCACGTAAAATGATTCCTGCTCTTGCAGTGGGCCTGAATAATCCTTTAGTGTGACAGCAGGGGGACGGGAGCAATGGCCATTGATCGTAGCAGTGATTGTAAGGAGGCACTGGATTGAGTCAAACAATCACCCGCAATTACATTGATTGGATGAATCTCCAATAGAGCGCCACGGCTAAACAAAAGAGGAAGCAGTCGGAGACCAGGGAGGACAGTGTGAGGCGATGAATGATTCACTGTGTATTCTGCACCTGTAATTTTGTTTGACAAGCTGATGAGACTGCAGCGCGTGGCACGCTGCATGCTAATGCACACTGTAGTCCTTAACACTTATTAGAATCAGTAACCACTGCTTTGTGCTGAAAGTTGGAAAGAAAGTGCACTGTGTGAGAAGGGAGGAGGCATTAAAGAGGACAGGAAGTGGCCCCAAACTGTTAGGGTTTAATTAGATATTATTGGTCTCTAATTGGGTGGGAAAACTCTGACAGCTCACATCTGGATGAAAATGACCTGCTCCTATTCATCAGGAAATGAATCCATGTTTTGTTTCCTACCTTTCCAACACCTGTTCATCACTCACAGCTGTGCTAGCACGCTCTCCGTCCAGAAAGCACATCCTGTCGCCCTCCTCCAAGACTGACAAGACTGTGTTCCCTCTATTTCGTTTCATTCCTTTCCCATACAACTAAATCCTTCCATCTGGACGGGAGATGTGCATGATGAATTATGCCAGTTGTGAGAACGGACATCCAGCATCTTTACACTCCGCGAGCTGGACTCTGTTCAAAAGTGGATAAACCGCTGCACCATTTTGCTAAGCTGAAACATCTTGTAAACCCTACAGAAGTTCTTACGAATGTCATTTTGGAAAAGGCCTGATATGTTGGGACAATGATTTTCTTGGTTGTTTGATTTTTGGGTTTCTACAACCAACAGTGAAATGTAAAGGTTTTGTAATAATGTATGGGTGTCGTGACAGCAAGACAACAGAATCAAAATGGTTTCAGATGATAAAATTTAGGACTTTAACTTACAGAATTTGACATTTCCACTTAAAAATGTCTTACAAATCTTATCATTTTGACTGCAGCAGTAACCAAATCTACTTTAATAACTCGACCAAAAACTGAATAAAACTTTGGGTTGTTGTCTTTCCGATGGGGACTCATCAAAAGACTGTTTCCCAGCAAATAAATAAATAAAAATAAAACAAAAGCTAAAACCCTTCATGCAAATATTTGTTGAAAAAGCTCCTTGATTATCTACTACACGGGCTACATTCACCGGATCCTGTCAGTCTTAATGATTCAGGTGAGGGTCGCAGTTATTTTGGTGAGGTAACTGTGAGATAATGAGCGAGTGTTTAATGAGCAGCTCAACTGAACTTTTAGTTGCCTCAGTTTATGCAGTTTGTGTTGTGTGGAGTTTTAAGAAGCTGCTTGTTGTTGCTGCTTTAATAATAACTGCATGTCTTATTAATTTTTTTTTTTTTTTTTTGCAAGACCGACATATTTAGCGTACTGATTAGTGTCGAGGTTCAAAACAGGATCAGCTGTGAGGATGGGCTTATTATATGCTGCATTTATTCTATTTTAATATATTATCTTTAATTGCTTGTGAAAGACGTTGCACATCTTTTGAGTTTTCAGTTAATTTGCTGCTGATAATTTATAGCTTGCTGCTGTGTAGATATGGACATTGATTTACTATTTCTGGATGTACTTGCTTTATATAGTCTTGCTTTTGTATAGAGCCACATGCCCAACAAGTGTGTTGACTGGTGTGTTTGATAGTATTCAAAAAATATCTTGGAAATCAAGTTAATGCTTCATCCTTTGACAAAACATCTATGGCTATTCGTCATACCAAATTAGAGAATTTAAAGGTTCATTTTTAAGAATTTAGTTGCAATATTTTATTATATTGGCCTAGTAGGCTTATATATCAAGACCAACTAGCTTTTTATAACATATGGTCTAAGAACCTGCACAGATTTCCATTTCTTCTTTATTATTTCTCTTTTACCTCCCAAGGGACTCTGCAGATGGAAAATATTTTGTGTTTATTTCTTTCCTCTATTTAAGAATATTCTGTTTTGTATATTAATATATTTTATACAGCGTCCTTGATGTCACTATGAATTATTTAATGTATTAAATGAGTGAGGGATTTGTTTATTTTGATGAAAAATATCAAGTTTAAAAACAATCTGCAAATTGTGTAATTACAGCTGTAATGTTGTTAAAACTTGTTCCATGATATATGTACATATACATACAGAAAAAGAATGTATAATAAGTACATAAAGAGTTTGATGAAAGGACGTTTCGAAGGTCCAGGCGTCCAAACATGTTGTTTGAGGTCAAATGATCAGTCGGTGTTTAAACTGTGCCAAGGCCAGAAGCAGAACTTCAGGCTCTAATTTTTCATCCAGTTAAAAGCCCATTATCTTCGTCTCTGCGCTCTGCCATGCGCCCACTCTTCTCTCTGTTTTGCTTTTTCTGACACATAAGATTTGAAGTTAGCAGGAGAGATGTGTGGGCCATGGCGGCAAATTCTTTGAATTACAAAGTGTTCAGTGCGTTTTCTGTTTTCTGTTTTCTGTGGGAGCAACAGCTTCCTTCAATTGGAAATAACATTTAAAAATAAAAACAAAAAAAAAAAAAAGAAAACATGCTGTTACATTTTGTGAACTTTTCACACAAAGCAGATGAAGCTGGCTCATTTTTAAAGCGTCTAATTACCGCAAGTGTACAAGTCGATGCCTACAACAAGCGCCGGCAGCATGGAGTCTGTTTGGCAAAGCCAGTAGTTAGCGCCTCATCGAGCCCCATTGATGCACAGGCAAGAAAACTGAAGGAGCAGACCAACCGACCTCATGCATTCACACTGTCATCATCCTGTCTTATGAACTGTGTGTGTATGTAATTACAATTAGAGGTGGTCAGGATCACAGGATAAACCTACAGCACATACTGTTAAAAATACATGAACACTTGTATGGTTGATTTGCGCCTGAGCAATGTGTTCTCTGCGAGGTGTTAAAAGATAAAACCGTCTGAGGAAAAACTGTTTTTCAGGCTCTGCAGTAAATAAAGTTATCCTTAGCATGGGTCAAATATGGATGATTTCTATTTCTTTTTAGACATATACTCAAATAAATCAGCATAAAGACAATATATTTAATGTTTAATCTCATCAACTTGATTGATTCTTGTGCGCATTTTCTTTTTTTTCCGAATTTCTACCAGCAACATGCTTCAAAAAGTTGTGACCGAAGCAACAAAAGGCTGGAAAAGTTGGTGAAACTTGTACATAATAATCTGTTGCCATTTAAATTAATTAAACTGACATGTTTCATCATGTAAATTTTGTTGTATTAAATATCACAGGAAGAATTTTTCCTTGGATCAATAAACTCTGCAGCAGCACATCAGTTGTAAAAAAACCTGTACTTTTAATAAGGACTAATATAACTGAAAACTTAAACTAATAATTTTCGGTGTGGATTATGGAAATGTCTTGCACTCGCTCAACTCCATTAACACAAAGTTAAAATGTCACTTGAAGCCAATTACAACCAGATTTTTAAAGGATAGAGCCAATTAACCAACAGGCTTTGTCACCTTCAACCCCACAATTTTATTCCTGATGTATATTCTTGACCCATCTCCTGTTGGAATAAATTGTTTCTGTCTCTGCTAATGAGTGTAACCTGGACGCGACTCCTGAACTGTGACGACTCTGAACAGACTGTTTCTCTACGAGGAGCTCTCGCTGCTCCAGGTTGACTCAAATATTAGTGTAAAGGTCCTTCAAAATGCCTCCAAGGCGCTTTGATAAAAGCACCAAAACAAATACTTGTGTTGTTTTGCATACAGTAACAATTATTCCACTTACTCGACAATCTTTTCCACTGCAGAAACCACTCACAGGGTCTCCTGACAGACTTGTGTAATTCATTCTCAGTGAAGAAAAAAATAATTGAAATAGATATAAATTCATATACAGCAAATTGAGACTGAATTAATTACAATGTCTTCTGGCAAACAAAGATCTTAGTTCATCTTTTTACTCCCATTTAAAGGCCATTCTGGACTAATTAAGTGTTTTCCTCATCTCCTTCTATTCATCTTTTTAGATAAACTCCAATGTGGCCCACCTTCGCTGTGCTAATCAATCTTTTAGTTGCTTTGGTGGTCCAACACAGTAAAGAAAATCCATCTAAGCCATTCTCATGAGTCTTTGCTTTGGACCTGCATGGGTATTCCATCATTGTGAAAAACGTCTGCGTTGTTATTGTGCAATGTGCTGGCTGCTTGTGTTTGCAGTGGAGAACAAAAGACAGAGAAGGATGAGAATGGTCATCAGAAGTTGAGGTAAACTTGGCTTTTACTATTTTTTTTTACTTGCAAATGCACAAGAGATCTTTGTCCTTTGAGTTAATATGAGAAAAGCCAGACATGAGTTAATTTTCCTCGAAGATATCCGACATAAGAGCAGGATTATCACTGAAACTAGCAAGCAGACAAAAACTGTCTTTTTAGACTAATATTAGCAGCTTTTCAATGTTCAAGGTTAACTTTCATGTGCTGAAAAGGAAAGAGATGAATAACAGGGTCCATGTCAAGACAACGCTCGGGGCAACAAAACAGCTTAATTTTAGCTTATTTCTGCCAAGATACTAAAGGATCAAATATAGTGGGACATCATAGTGCCTTTAGCCCAAAACTTCCCTCTGTTCCAATTTAAACACAAAACTATGAAGATTAAAGCTCTCATTTGTGTTGAAGAGAGTCTAACTTGCAGCAATTCAGACTAGTAAAGTAAGTGTGCAAAGGTTTTTTAGTATTGAGAGTCTAAAAATGTATTGAAAATAAATGTAAAGCAGATTTTAGACATAGCACGGCTACATAATCAGGGTAATAATCGTACTGATCATGCTAGCATGTTAATGTTGAGCTGAGCATGATGGGAATGTGATTAGTTCTGCAGGTATTCGGTCACAAAAATTCACAGAAATCCCTCAAATAATTGACATGACATTTCAATAAAAAACGAAACTTTCATCTTCATGCAGCCACTGGAAGAAAAGTCAGAGGATTATTAAAGTCTGTGGGACATTTTGTGAAGAATCTGTGGTTTTCTGCACTGAATTTTAGGCAGGATAAATGGAAACTTTGACCTGCCGAGAGGTGAAACAAACCCTTTAAGAATCAAACTTGATTATGAGCAGGACTTTGGCTCTCGATGAATATCAAATAAAGGAGACTACACCATGCTTAACATGAGTAATTTATCACAGTGCACCTTGTAGTGTTGCCTTTCTGTTAGTCATTGTCTGGCTGCGGAGCGGGAGCTGCAAAGAACTGAAGGATGACATCTGAGATTTGAAAGTCGTTCAACAGAAACCAGGCCTGCCGTCTGCCAAATGTCCTAAAAAAAAAAAAAAAAAAACGTGTTCACCAGTTGTTTGGATCTCCCTCTGACAGACAATCACAATAAAGGATGGATAAAATAACCTTTTTATGGAGGAGAATGTTCTTTCGCTGAGAGTGAAAGTCAATTCGGTCAGAGAAAATAGAATCATGAACAAGAAGGCCACAACTTCCTGCCACGGTGCTTCAAACGGATAATTTACCATAATGAGTGCAATTTTGCAGGCTAATCTTCCTGCAGAGTTTAGTGAGAAAATCAGCATAGACAATCATCAGTAATTAAAGAGCAATTATTGTTGTAATCTTACACCAGACATATCTCTAGTTATACCTTCGCATCGAGTCCATCACTTAGGCATTGTTCTTTAATGTGATTAAATTTAATTACAGCATTTGCTAATGTATAATGTATATAATTTGCTTAAAAAAAATAATATCGTTTATACAACTAGTGCCAATGTCAGTCTACTCTTTATAGCACATTTATAGCATGATGCATCTAACTTTACATTAGTTAGATATGAAATGGAGTCTTATTAATGGAAAAAGAGACAGCAGGTCAGAAATTTTACCGGCTGATAATGGCTGTTGGCCAGTGTTTTGCTGGCCGGCGAGCTGTTGTGCACTCAGCTAAATGAAAGGACCTCACAGTGAGAATTCTTGTAATGCAAATTTAAACTCAAACAGGTCTTATTTGTCTGAGGTCTCAGTCGACTAGAATTTTGGATTTGATCCAGTTTGTGACTTATTTGTCTTCTCTCCTGTATTTTCTCAACTTTAAATTTTAAAAAATATTGTATAAAATATCAGAATTTCCAGTGCATTACTTAAAAAATGTAAATGCATCTTTTTAATTAAGGCATTATTCGTCAGTGGCAGAGATAGTTTAAGTTTGTATAAAAGATTTAAGTATGTAAAAGTGCATCCCATCTGCCAGATGCTAAAAACACACACACATGGATGGGAAAGAAAAATCTGTTTAGCAAGAGATGCTAAAAAAGAACAAATGCTTTTAATTTTCAATTGGCCTCGGCCACAATATTAAGACCATCTGCTTAATATTGTGTATGTTACCCTCGTGCCACCAAACAGCAAGGAACTCTGGGGTTGTTTCATGGTGTCTGGCAGCAGGGTGTTGGTGGGAGATCTCCTGTGGATCAGACTTATGCAGACATGCTTGATCATATAAGGTTCTTAGGAATTTGGAGGCCATACAAACACCTTGGACTATTTCACATGTTCCTCCAGCGTGAACGGCTTGTGAGTTGTGGTACAATGCACCGTCCTTCATGATGAAACTTCAACATTGAGCGGTACTTTTGTCATAAAGAGGTGCACTTGGTCGGCACCAAGGTTTGCGTGGGTGGTGAGTGTCATCCACATGAGTGCTGATACCCAAGGTTTCGCAGCAGAACATTACATTGGATGTGATGTTGTTCACATTAGCTGTCAGTGGTTTCTTTGTGGTGGCTGATCAGTTCATGCTATTCAAGCTATTAAACTGTTTTTGACAAGGGGGCAGAAAAGTCCCCTGAAACCTTTAGCATTAGAGCCATTATATCAAACCAAGCATTTATTGATAAATGTTAGCCAAATATTAGCTGCTTATGGTATTACTGTTTCATTGCTATAACACAGAGCAACATGGGAACTCCAATAGCACCTTTTTCCTTGTCCAATAATTCAATAATCAAGCAGTAAATCTCTAGTTTGACCCACCAACAACTGAGAAAACTATCATCATCTCTGGCTTGCGAGATGTTCAAATCTTCCCCGGCTCCATGCTGACTTTGGCTCTTTGCAGTGTCTTGGTAAGAGGTGCTGTGGGGGCTCATGAGCTTAGAGCTGCTCGTGTTATGCAGCCATATGGATCCATCAAACAATGAGATGAAAGCTGCATAGGGGTGCAGACCAGGGTGTTGATTCCCAGTGGGATGCTAGTATGTTTTTATTTTAAAGGCAGTCATTTAATTCCTTGTCAACATATGATGGACTTCCAGGTTTATAGTAGAAGAGGAGCTCTAAAAAAAAAAAGATGTTCTTTTGTGGTGAATACCTGCTGTGCCAGTAAAGTTTCCAACCTGAAATTTTGATGCACTGATTAGTTGGCAATTTCATTTTAAATGTCAGTATAGGTGGCAGCTTCTTTTCATGTGCACTGGTAGAAATGTCAAATTTAATACTGCACTAAGCTCATCTTCACTGACTTACGCAGACAGTTTATACAGCCATTAAAAGAAAAACCCATCTGAACTGCAAACATTGTTTTCATCCCGTGAACCTTTATTTTAATTACATGATTTTTTTTTTTCTGATTTAATGCCAACACTATAAATATTTAAGCTCATTTTTTAAGTGTATTCATGTGTGGGCATGTTGTCAAAAGGCAAAAAAACTCAACAGAAATCTAACATGAATAAGATTTAATGTGAATTAAGCAACAGCGAGGCCTCTCTGCATAATCCAGAAGTCCCAGAAGCAGCTCTGGGTTGAATGAGGTAAAGATCTGCATAGAGTTGTTAAATCCATTAGTCAGAGCCCGGCCTAATAATTGCACTATAAACCAGATAATTTTCAACCCAAAGAGCTTTCTCGACTCGCTCTCCATCTTTCTCCTTGGCTCTGTCATAGCTACAGGTATTTGAAAAGGGGGCTGACTCTCAAAGGGAGAGCGAGAGAACGAGTCAGACAAGTCATTGGTGCTGGAACATCAGGGCCAGTCTGTTAGGGCTGTCTCCCTCTGTCACAGTCTCAGCCACTTCTCTGTTATCTGCGCTGAACACATGTCCACCCGTGCTATTACACACTGACTGCTAATGGAGCATAAGACTGAGGTAGACCTCCCATTCACTGTTGGCTCCACCACTGCCTCTCTGACTCAAATGCTATTCTCGGCTGACAGAAAGAGAGAGAGAGAGGAAGAGAGAGAGAGAGAGAGAGAGACACAAACATGCACGCAAACAAGTTCTTGAAAATCACACATTTTCTGTGAATTATATATGCACTCTAGATTTTTTTTTCTTCTTCTTTTGTCAAATCAATGACAAAGTGCCCTTATTTTACTGGTGGAGAAAAAAAAAAGATTATTTCCACAGAGATGGACGATGGACTGCTTTGCTGGAGGCAAAATAGCTGTAATAGAAATGGTAATGTCCTCCCTCTATCTGATCACATCTGGTTTGAGATGCATTCTCCGGGTGGCAATTTGAGTTATAGGGGCTTTTCTATTTCCTTCCTTTTTCTGTCTTTGTGGCTGCTTCTAATAACACGGTGGGATGCTGAGAGAGGACTGTTCAGAGCCTGACAGAAAAAGCAACTCGATGAATTTGATGTCACTCTTTGATCTGTCAAACCCCACATGCACGCTCAGACACACTCACACACGCACACGCAAACAAACAACTCTCACACACATTTATTTTCTCTAATCCTTTTCACGGTGCTGTGGGGCCGGAGTCAGTCCCAGTATGTGCTGGGCAGAAGTCAGGGAAATATGCTGGACAAGTCGTGAGCACATAAGAAGGCTGACAGAGATAAACAGACACGTTCTTAAGGGCAGAGTTTAGGCATTAGCATTAGCTTACAATAGCTAGTAAAATATAAAATCTGCTCGCAAGGGTCATTATTTTAGCTGACATAGTCCATAATGTGATGGTAACTTGGCCATTGTTTTCACTGTAAATGCTGCAGGAAACGAAAGTTTGACAGGCATAGGAACAGTCACTATAGAGGGCGGGGCTTAGCTGAAAGTCACCTGAGAGTTAAATAAATAGCTCCTACATTGGAATTTATAGTTTCTTGATTTTCTGTTAAGTGAGCCATGTCTAGATAATTCATGCAAGTTAGTTCTTCTTTCTTCTCTCTTTTAAATTTCATCTAATTTCTTTTTTTTTTTGCATGATTGTTTACATAAGTGTGTATATATACCCATGAGCGCATATGCTTGTATTGTGTGTATAGGTATTCAGATACTCTGGGCATTTTCACAACCAAATACTTGCTTAAAAAGTTCATTGAAGACACCTTCCTCCTTTAAGTACCCCTGAATGGCCTGGTGTGCTGCTGATGGTCATGTTTAGCTTCATAAGTCCCTTTTTTTGCATCTAACCTGCTATTTAACTCTTTGCCAATGTCAGGTCCTTTATTATGTGATCAAAAAAGAAATCCTACAAGGTCTCAGACCTTACTTTTTCCTTGTAAAACAGTTGGGCTGTTTGTTTTTGAAAGAAATCACAAGGTCCAGTAAATGTCTGCTAATCACAGCGAATAAAAAGGTTTTGAGGAAAAACAATAGAAGATCATGTGGCATCACATTCATCACAGCTTCAGAAATATTCTCTGTGCGGGAGAGAGACCACAAAGGGCAATTGCACTAAACAAAAGGCAATAAGGAAAACGAAGACTTAGAGGATGACAGTGACCAATGAGCACCGCTGCACCCTCAGGCTGAACCCCGAGTCCATTTCATCTGGTGTTCCCTGCTTTCTTATCAACCCAAAGTAAGGGCTCAACATGCACTCAGAGATCTAGTAAAGCAGATCGAGGAGTCCATGTTTTACACAAACTAACTTCCCAACAGTTGTCAGACTTTTATCCCCAAAAAAAGTGGCAAAGAGATAATTGTCAAAAAGACAAGAAATCTTTTTCATGGGTTTTGAGAGACAGCAAGAGTTTTTGGTGACTGCAAGACCAAGAAAAATGAGGAGCTTTGATTTGAAAAGAACTCTAACTGTGACTGTGAAAAAAAAGGAGAATAGTAGCTGCGTGAATAGAGACCAGAGTTGTTATAGTTTCAGTTGCCGTGACCTCTAATTACTGGAGTCTGCCATGGAGATGTGAGAAAAATGCAGTCTAGGGGTCAAAGACAAGCTTCAACCCTCTGAACAATGAACCTGCTCATTAAAATCAATGACAAGGTCATTTTCAGAAATGTCTCATCATTACTATTAGCTACCTATATTCAAGCCAAACAACGCAGCTCATACAATATTTTCGCTGATGTATACTTCAGCGTTTTGGGACAAAGATGTGAGCTCCAGGCTGCCTTTTTCCTATGCTGGTGTTAACTCAGGGAGGCTGCGGCAGAACAAAGCACAACTGTTGGTTTTTCATAGATAAGCCTGAAGACTTTTGAATATTTGAGGTGCACTGTAGCAGAAAATCAAATCTTATAAATTATAATCAGGTCCTGCATAAGGAAAAAATAAGTTTCATACAAAAGAAGCATAAATAAAAACTCTGATGCCACGCATTAAAATTTTTGCCGATGTCCAAGATTTTCAGCTATTTAAACCACCTGTCAGTGCGCCCATCAACAGCTGATTCCCCCCTTAGAAATAAGAAAAAGAAA
This sequence comes from Acanthurus lineatus, assembly GCA_029814665.1. Classification (NCBI taxonomy): domain Eukaryota; kingdom Metazoa; phylum Chordata; class Actinopteri; order Acanthuriformes; family Acanthuridae; genus Acanthurus; species Acanthurus lineatus. The sequence continues at coordinate 4,956,846 of JAPZDV010000013.1, forward strand.
TAGAGCTAATGTGACTAACCATGGCTACAAATTTACTGTTTTGGTGCACTGTCAGCACCCTCAGCAGCCAAAACAGGCAACCTTTACAGTGAAAACACTCTAAAAATGCGACATGCACAGCAACAGTAGATGGCCTGAGTTAGCCGTTAGCTAGTGTGCATGGTGAAATATTTAGCAGAAAATAAAAACAGGTGTTTCCAGCAGAAGTTGACAGCATTTGTTTTAATTTCTTCTATTTGTGCAAATTTTAGCCAGAGATTGCTTTATATTGTAAGATGGTTGCTAACCTAGAAGCTTTTGTTATCACTGACTCTTCCTCCAGTTGTTGCATTATGAAGAAATTATTGTCAAACATTTGCATGAAAATGTTTGTCTTGTATCATCAAAGCGGGATACAGTATGTTTATGCAAGGCCCACATCTTTTTAAATACAAAGACACCATTGTTTCTGCAGTCACAGGAAACTGGCTGCTAAACACAAACCCTGCTCTCCACTTTCACTCATTTGCCGTCGCTGTAAATGCAACTTCACTGGAACAATTTTAAGATGTACAAGTGACTCAGAAAAAAAAATCCTCCAGAGACAGTGGAAGAATAATTACCACTTCTATTCATGGGTGAACGGTAAAGCGGTCGTTCAGGAAATTCTCAAGTGGCCCACCAGCGCCGAGGGCTGACATGCTCCGGCTTTAAATGTGATAAGGCAGCAATTGATTTGCATGATCCACTTATGATGTTCGTACTCGCTACATTCAGAAACTCAAGTCACTTTGAGACTAAAATGAATGAATTTCCTTTCTCTGTGGAGAAATTAATCAAGCCTTTGTATCTTGCTTCAGAGAATATGCAGAAAAGAAAGAGGAGAGGAATATTATTTCATTAAATCAGTTATACATTGTAATACTAACAGGCACTTTATGACATCTATCTGAAGACTGGAGATAACCTCAACCGTGTATATAAGAACCATGCATTTTTAGATTGAATTCTTCCTGCCACAGTATCGTCTTTTCAGATAGTTTCCTTGAACAGAATATTGTCATAACACTGATTAAGAGGATGGATATTGTTTCTAAGGCTTTCCATGTGGTAATTGTCCCAGACAGTTTGTCGTGTTTGAATAAATTAATCAGATCAAAGTTCTGTCTTTGGCGATGGGAAGAGAAAGTGCATCAGCTCCAGATTTTCCTTTTCCCTTGGGGAGGGGATGTGGCCATTAGTCAAGAAAATGATTTGATCCCTTCTGTCAAAGGCGACGTCATGAACAAGCTCGTTGCATCACCGAGCACCATGAGGGGGCATTAACCTCGATCACATTTCCTTTCCAGCCAGCTTTCAAGTCTTATCTTGCAGACCGAGAATAGCAGCTCTTGCTAACACATTGTTGGCTAATAGCTTAGTTACTTTCTGCCTTTGCATCACAGCATGATGCTGTATCAGTTGGCTGTAGCCCACAGAAACAGGCTGAAAAGGCTCAACAGGAAATGAGCACAAGTTTGGATTCCATTTAAACCTTTGCCTTTAAAGTCACCTGTGTAATTCAGCCGGCATGCTCTCTCGCTCAGTCTAAAGAAATGGTGGAAAGAGGAACCTGTGACCTCTTCGTCCCAGGTTTGGTTTGTTGTTGCGGTCCCCCTGTATTTTTTTTTTTTCCAGGTCAGAGACTTTATTTTGGATTCTAAAGCTGGTTTGGAAATGAAAACACAGAGTGCAGCACCGAGTAAGGCGGTGTTCAAAAATTCAGAGCAGCAGCAGCAGCAGCAGCAGCATCGTGCTCTCTCAGCAGTCTGAGCCGGATGGTTTCTCCGAGCGAAAAAAGCAGTGTCATTTTAAAAATGCATCCTCGTCTGGTCGTAGAAGTTGTGACTAAATGAAGAAGCTGGTGTTTTGGTTTTCATCTTGCATGTGAATATTTAAACGTCAGCAAAAGCTACACTAGCAGCAGTTGGTTTCATAAGTGATGAAATGCCTGTAATATTTTGTCTCCCGGTGCTAAAAGAACAGGTATAAAATGTTTTTACAGCTAGCAAAGCTAACTTAAATACATCATCCTTTACCTAAATGCTATGGGGTTGAACTTGTAAATTTAAAATTTAAATAAAAACAAAAAATTATCTGCTGTTTTGCCTAAAATTAGATGAGATATTCAAGACCACACTCTTCTGTAAGCTGTTTATGGAGCCAGATCCGATCCAGCAGCTTAACAAAACAGCTGGAAACATCTCAACCAAAAAAGACAATGACAAGATCCACCTACCTGCAACTCCTAATCTGATTCAATCCATTTAAATGAAATGAGGGGAAACGAGTAAGTCAGCTGTAAGAATTGTATTAATTATCTCATCTTTGTTTCACAAGAAAGAGAAATTTTTATCTATGATGTCAAATTCCCCTTTGAAAGGGACTTTTTTTTAAATTGCATAAAAGTCAAATTCAGTCATTTCCGCTGTGAATTCCCTGCATGAGTTCAAGCTGCTGTCATTCACATGTCAGATCTCTGCTCAGGATGCCGGCTTGACCGTCTCATTGGGGCCAGTTTACACAAAAAGAACAAGGAACCATTGTACCATTAACACAGTCCAGGTGACAATTTTGGAATATGCTTTTTATGATGAAGCCCAAGTTAATTTACTGTTTTAATAAACGTACTTTCAGTGATACAGCAGAACTTAATCAAATGTATATTTCAAATAAACTGTCTATTGAAAAATCTCTTGACTCCATGAATATTTGAACTGTGATAAAAACCAAATCTGTGGCAAAAGGTGATGAGATGTTAAAGCAATCACTTATTTCCTCAAACTGTTCCTCAAGAGGAAAAACAGGCTTATTGTCGTTCTGATCACATTTTAGAAGAACGTCTCACAGCCACATATTGTTCATGGCAGCTTTATTAAGATTCTGTTGTACAGACAAGACGCATTAAATATTAATAACCAATACATTCTTTAGTTGTTTGCTTCATAACCTTGTCAAACAAAAGTAGAAACAGTGTCTGGATCCATAATTATGTACACAGAACTTTGATGTTGTACATTTTTGCTCAGCAATATAGTATTTTTAAGTAATAGATTGTTTCTATCTGTCTGTCTTTCTTTTTTTCTTTCATGTTACTGACAGAAACAGCAAATCAAGGCAGAAAGATGTAAAACATGACTGTAATGCCTAATGATGTATGTCATTAAATAGAGGGATTCAGATGAACTATTAGCACTTTTTTACCACTAAACTTTACTGTTCAGTCCTCATACTAACTCTGACTTTGTAGTCTAAAAAGTTTATGAAGTGAGGTGCGATGCCGTTGGACCCCGGCTGAACTCCTGGAAATCGGCCATCAAAAGCACCGTGCTCCACTCTCCTCCGCTTTCATCTCACCGATCTGTCCTGCAGCCCTGTCATAGATTATCTGCACATGCAAGGGGCCCTGGAACATAAACCAGCACAGCAGGAAAGTGAAGGTCAAGTACAGTTTGTGCAGGAGAGGATGCTGATAAAGTACTGCTACCTTCTGCATTTATATTACTGTTTCAAATGCATTAACAGGAGATGATATAAGCAGTCAGTGCGGCTTCTCTGATTAAAGAAAGTCTTCCTCTTCCCTCCCTGCTGCCGTCTGTAGCGCCGCATGTAACCAGCCTCCCTCTGCAGGACCTACACACAGGGAGGAAGCACATTTGGGGGTTTGGTGAGCCAGTGTTTTCTCCCTCAACAAGAACATGACTAAGAATAATAGCGCTCAGTGATGCGTCGCGGCTGTCTGCACTGTTGTGCACGGCAACATTGATTAGATTACTTCCCTGACTAATGGCCACTTCCCCTCCCTTAGAGGGGAAAGTGATTCTCTATCTGATAGTCACTCTTCCATTCAGCTCCTACACTTCCCACTACCGTTTTATCCACTGTGCATCTTTCTTAGCTTACTCAGAAATGCTGAAATCATTAAAATGTTGATATCTTGTTTTTTTTGTCATAAATTCAGGAAAATATAGCAACTAAAAAAAAAAAAAACAGTGTCCATGTACCTGAAAGCAAGAAGGATGTAGAGAAATGAGTAAGCATTAGTGTTATTAATGCAACAGACAGTAATCTTTAAAATACAGCGCTGCGTTTGCCTTTCTGTACTGGTTTTAAATGCACACGTGGCATCAGTATTCCCTGCAGATTTTGAGGTGTCTCACTTCTCGTTGCACTCTCACCTGTAATCTTTATTCCCAAGCTTCCCTTCGCCACACTGTAACCCTGACCGTTTTCTCACGGGAGGCATCCAAACTTTCTCGTAAGCACACTGAAAAAACCATAACTGCTACATTTTTAAGCATGAACAAACAAACCTTGAGGATATGAATTTCAAAAATGGAGGGCAAAGATTAAATAAAAGATGCTAAAGATTAAAGTCTTAAACTTAACTCCAATCAAAGTGATGATTGCAGACGGTTGGAAATGGAAAAATCTAACCTTGAATTCCAAAATTTAACAAGAACACCAGTCGACAGCCCGGCATCATGCCAGCAAGAGATCATCTAAGTTATTAGAATGCAATAAAAACACTACAATCAACACAGAACTTTGTAATATTGCCAATTTTTCAAATATGATATATTTCCTGTGATTATTTGACTGCTTGACAACTCTTTGGGAGTAGCAGATGACTACTAAAATGGCATAGTTGTAAATGCTCTACCATCAACATTCGTCCTCTGTGGATTGAACTGTCTCTACCAACTTTCACAGCAATTAATTCAATACTTGTTTATGAATTTCACCAAAGTATGTCACGAAAATAAAAAGAGAATTACTACTGAAGTAGAATTCATCCTCGGTGGCCGTGACCGTCTGTGCAAAAGTTCAAAGCAACACATGTAAGAATTATACTGATATTTCAACTTGGAATTAAATTAAATTAAGGCCAGCTATCTTTTCCTGTCAATGAACCGAGCTGACCCCTTAACTAAAAGTTTGGTAAGTGAAAGAAATCAGGCGGTTTTGGTTGCACCAGCCGCTCTGTTGTGCGCACATTGCTAATCGTCTGGAACAGCTTTGAAGCCATGCACTGTCTGGGAGTCAACAACGTTTGGTAATTACAAGGGGATGTGAATCCCTATTGTTACACACATAAAGCATACACAGTCGGGGACATTTGGCCCCCGGGCAGGCATTAGTTCCCCCCCAACAGATTACTTCCTATTTGTCTATTCTCTGCTGTAATCCCAGTCGTTGCTCCCTCACTGCTCACATGGACAAATAAGCATTACAGCGTTTACACACACAACAACTTTTGTCCAAACACACATGGCTCCTGTCGGCACAACAGATGGACGGCCCTTCTCTGTAAAGGTTTTAATCAGAAAACAAGTTGACATAATCAATGAGGTGCGATGGCGGGGTGCCGCCAAAAAATCTGGGAACCGTCGACCCAAAATTTGATCAGGTATTGTCAGCCGGCTGACAAGTTTAAGGTCTGGTTTGGATTTGAAACACTCGCCCTTGCAATCATCGCTTGTTACATTCGTCTAGGGTTTTAATTTTCTCTCCATTACGACTGAGTCGGTTGTCCGATGAGACTCTGTCTCGGTTCCAACATATTATCACCAGCAGCCTGTTGGTAGAGTGGACAGACAGTGCCGCTTTGGCAGGAGACACACAGGAAAATGCTCTACGAAAATGGACCCATTTACTGTATGTGAGTCTATCTGACCACCATCTGCTATAACCCAGAATAGTTGTGTGTGTGTGTGTATTCGTGTGTGTGTGTGTACATTTCTGTGCAAATGTTTGGTGTCTCCATCTGATGTTTGCTCAGTTAATCAATAGCGGTGATGCTGTTCTCAGATGACATATAGTCCAGGCATCCCTATCTCCTCACCCTAATCAGATTAACAGTGAATACCATCTATGTACACACTGGCCTTCTGGCAAGGATTTGGAGCTCCGAGATGCTGCGAGCGTCGCCACAGAAGTGGAGGGAGAGCACAGTCTGAAAATAGCAAGTCTATCTGGAGCTTTGTCAGACCAGCAGCAGATTTTTTAGTGATAATAAAGTAATTACAACCTTTTAAAACACTGAATTCATGTTTTTTTGTAATTCAAACAAACACGCCCGGTCATCATTAATGCAGGTGAGTGATATCTCTCATGATTTTAATCTTGACTCAAGAATATATATATATATATAAATGTGCAGCAGAGGTTGTATTCAGACTGACAAACAGCTGAATACAAACATTAGCTGCAATCACAAAAGCTATTTCTTGGATGATTTCTATCAGTGAGAGCCAATTCTGCACAGGGTAGCGGCATCGGCGCTGAGCATTATTTTCCAATGGCTAAGAGGAAAAAAAAAAAAACACTTGCACTCCTCTACATTTGGAATTGTTTCATATTTCCATTCCTGCCTCCTCATGCATGTAATACAATTCTCTCATAATCAGTTGAGGATTTAATTTCACAGAAAGGATTCAAAACAAATGCATCCCGCAGCCGTTTGCCATTCACCATATTCATCAATCTCCCTCTTATTGAAAATCATTCTGTTAGGCCTCCCTATTCTCCGTAAATCCATTTAATTTACTGTGCTGGTTCCTCAAAGCTTTCTTTTTTTTTTTTCTTGCCTTGCATTCTTGACAGTGAGTCCCTGCAACCAAGCGTTCATTTTTTTTTTTTTTTTTTTTTGCAGAGATAGCAATGTCAAATCAATCAAAGTTGTGCTGGCCTCAGCCTCTTCACCCCGCTGTGGTTTTAGCTGTCTTCGTCTCCGTGATTGGTCGGGACGCCCGCGGAGAGGAAACAGATCCCGTCAACCTGACGGGGGGGGGGTGCAAAGGTAAGAGCAGACAGGTGTTGAATCAAATGAAAAAAGGGGGGAGCAGCACACAATCATGGAGTCATTACAATGCTACTCATCCCTTGCAGAAGTGGAAACGTGCGTAGTCTGTTTTTCTCTGTCAGTATCTCTCAGAAATCCCACTGACCCGTGCTTCTGTGTAAAACCATTTGTTTCATCGTTTTAGCTTTAGAAAAAAAAAATGACTTATGCGCTCACTGTAGCTTTGCATGTTGATCACAGCTGCGGTTTTAATTCATTTATCTGAATGTATGAACCCAGACTCATGACCTTTCTGTGTTATTATGTGGTATTTTATAAAAACCGTCGATCTAAAAAAAAAGACTCTTCTTTTCTGTTGAATCTCACATTCACTCGCGACCCCTGATGGAAAAAAAAAAGAGGCACTGAAATGCACGACTGAGATACATTTTCTCAAAAAGTTCATTTTTTTCACAGATAAGTGCCTCTTTCTCAGCTCTAATCACACATCAGGAGTTGGCAATGACTTTTTCTTGCTCTTCCACATTAATTATGGATTCTCTGGTAATTTTCATTAATTACAGAAATGCCTGCAGTTAATCATCATTATGCTCTTTGGGTTTTTGCCTTATTGTCTGGATTCAAAGGTCGAGGAACTTGTGCATGTTGATAAGAAATCATTACAGAGATTGCTTTAACACCGTGGGCATTAATGGAAAACAGAGTTTGACAAAGAAAAAAAAAAGTCCTCTGGCAATTTGAGATGACTATTAATTTGACCTCTCTGCATTAATGTCAGCGTGTATAAGTGTGTTGTAGAGATGATTAATAATCGTGTTTGCTAATGTTTACTCCTTTCGATTACATTCGTAGATAAACAGAGGGTTTGCTGTGTTATAGCAGTTTGCAGGGACTTTGCCTCATAATGTATCAGGGTTTGTATAGTGATTTCACTTTCCATAAATCTGCTATTGTCTGTTTAAGAAATGTCTCTGAGATGCTAGTTCATTACATAAATGCATGTTGTTTCCTCAGTGCTTTGCACAAATTAATGTCACTGTCAGAAATCGTGTCATCTGTGTGAAAATTAAAGTTGTATGATTGAATTTTATGCCTTTTACAGTGCAAAGTTAGAGCGTCAAACGGCAGATTTTGCAAACAAGGTAGTTAGCCACCGAGCTAAAATGACTTGTGTGCTGAGTCTGAGCCAACTGTGTGACTGATCAGTGGATCTTTTCACGCCGAGACGGTAAAAAGCTGCAAAGAAATACAAGCATGATTCAGTTTCACATCACTGCTGTAACAGTTATGTTCAGTTCTCCCAAAGGTTATAGTTTAAAGTTGTAAAATTCAAAAAACAACAATTTTAATTAATGAAGGCAAAAAATACTTTTATAATTGGCTTAACCAGAAGTTTAACATTTTTACAGTTTATTCAGCCCCTGACAGGCAGGGAAAACCTCAAAATACTTCTAAAAAGACAAACTCAGAGGTTATTTCCTAAATCAAAACAGTGGATAAAATGTTTTTATTTGTTTTTAAAGAATATCATTCATTTATTATGAGGCCTGACAGGAGGAACATGTGTCATTCTTCAAAATTTGAAGCCAGTCAGGACTAAAAAGAGTCCTGTTCTCTTTTTATATAACATGCTAAAACATCATAAATACAAGTCCACATCTGTGCACAACAAGCCCTTTCAGATGCAAACATTTGCATAAAGAACAAAAATGGCTTGTGTCAATAAACATCAACCATACAATGGCTCACTCTGGCATCTCTCACCCTATTGTTCTCCCGCTGTAATCTATGGCTCGGTCTACAGCTGCAGATTAATTCCACTTTTCTGCCAATTAGCATATTTGATTATGCAGAGGAATTCTCTTGACTTTGCCCGGCTTCCTAAGAGCCTCCATTAATTTCCAACGATGAGGAATACTCCGATCACAATTAAATGATGAATGGTTAAGTGTTGCATATGGAAATCAGTCTGTCTTGTTTAGACGCAACGTTTTTTGTTTTTTTTTTTCCCCCTCCTATAATGAATAGCTCTGAATTAGCATGAAAGGTCACATCCACACCGGGTCGAGGATTTCTGTGCTCTCCAGTGCATGGTGATTGCTGCTTTACATAAATCATGTAGTCCTTCAAACTGTGTTGAGACGAAACAACATTCTCCTCTAAATGATTTCCTCGGTAAACAAACTTTTCCTCCCAATTTGTGGATCCTGAGCATTTGTTTTGTTGTTATGTACGAGTCTCTTGATGTCTCAGACTGACATCCTTATGCTAAGTAGGCTTTTTAAAAAGCTCGATGTCTCCATACTTGTGCACAACAGTTGTGAAGTCCTGTTTTGTTCTGCAGTTGGAGGAGTTTTAAGAGCACGAGAGGCAGAGAGATTCACCTTTTTTTCGATGAGTTAAAAAGTAAAATGTATTTTCCTCCCGCGCTCTTTTGAGGCTGTTGATCAGAATCACAATAAGCTTCATGTTTTCAGGTATGTGTTCAGAAACAGGGGGCAGAAATCTGTTTTGACACAATATTGGACAGCAGCTCGGACAGTTTTATCTCCTAAAACGTACATTTACATACAATTAATTTGCAACAGTAGATATGTTTTTATAAAAATATATTGTTGACCAAATTAAGCTTTTTATAGACAAAAAAGAAAATGTCCTCAATTAACTTGCCTGTCATGACACAAAATAGCTTAAAACAAAAACTTAATAGGCTGATAAAATCTTCACTGATAAAGAATTTCATCCATTTTATCTCTAAAATAGACATTTGTGTGAAAAGGTATCCACTTTGCAGTGTATTCAGCAATATTCAACTTTATTATGCTCGTATTTTAGGCACTGGCAGCATTTTTTAAGGTTGTGCAAGCATCATGGTCTGATTTAATGCAAAAAAAGTCATTAGTTTTGAATAAAATCAGTATAAAAAATGTTTTATTTCGTCTGAATCTATTATGCAAGTGTTCAACTGAAGATCTGGCATGAATAGAAACCAATAACAAAATTTTTTTTAACCTGTATGGAAAAAAACATCTGGCTTTTGGTGGAAGAAAGAGTGAATAAGACAACAATAAAGCAAACAACAACAAAAAATAAAATTAACTTTGTTCCCCTTTAATAAAAAAATAAGCCAAAATGTAATAAAAGCTGCAATAGAAACTCTTTGTGAAAACATGGATAACCTTCACGTAGAGTCAGTTTTCAGGGCTGCAACAGTGTTTAAAGCTTTAAAATCTCCATCTTTGTCACATTTATTATTGAAATAACATAAGCGCATCATTATACATGTCTTCTTTGGCACAACACGGATTTTGTCTTTTATAAAGCGGGAGATTTCAGTTCCTAAAGCTCATTTGTTTGTGTGAGGTTCAGCCAGAGGTTGCAGTAATCCCCCAGTAGGCCGGAGACTCTGATCTTCCATTACACATTGTATTGAACAGACTGTTGGGAGGAAATACGGTTGTTTCCCCCTCCACCTACACCCCCCTTTGCTGAATTCCTGAACTCCTATTGTGCTTTGAACACGTCTTTGTGGTTTATTTGGCAAAAAAAAAAAAGGAGCACAAAGCAGAACTATCTCATGTTGTGTAAGAAATGTTCCCCATTGTTTCATTAATCAGCAGCTTGTAATCTCTATTTCTTATTCATGGCTGGCAAGTTACGAATGAGAGGCCAGCTGGAGGCAATAAGCAAAGAAAAACACGATGCAAAGATTAGAGCCTACAGGTGAAGCAGCAGCCAGACAAATGGTCCAAAGGTGAGGTTTCAATGGAAAAAGCCTGAAAAGAACAGAAACATTAGGAGAACGCTGCAGCTCCACTATTAAAACATTATGCAAGCGTGTCTGTCTCATAATGAAGTGAGCGTTGGTTTTTTAATGTTTTACCGATAGTGTGATTCTTTCTCTCTCACTCTGAAAACATTGTGAGGTTCAGGTGATAACAGCTGAGAAAACACTGCATTGTTAAGAGACATTTAGTTCAGTAGCTGAGCTATAATTTTTTAATTTCTAGAAATGATTCATCTCTCATCTTCTCTTTCATAACAACCTGTTAAACTAAGAAACTCTGCACATCAATTCAAGGAAGCTATATGCTCTAAAAATGTCACAACACCACGGCTCTAGCTGATTAAATTAGAGTATAACAAAGACAGAAAAATGGGTTGGATAGCAACAGAGCAGCTCGATGAAGGTAAAATTCCACCGGGGACAAGCCTGGAAGTGAACCACTTGATTTGTGGTACAATTAAAATGAGTACAGTTTTAATAGAAATTTATTTATCACAATTTGTTTCTCGATTTAACCCAAAATTCAAGCAGCCATGGAAGTTCATATTTGTAAATTTTATAAAACTTACAATTGAATGTGAGTTTTGGCTTTTTCGCCCAGAATACGTCAATATTGGGAGTAAAAGCAAACAAAGCATAAAGTGAGAAGGTCAACCCTAACCCCTAACCCTAGCCACGCCCCCTAAACCCTAACCCTGAACCCTAAACACAAACCTTAACCCCTAACCCTCCCTGGAGGCTTTCTGTAACCCTAAGCATCCCATAAACCTCAACCACTTCACCTTTAAACACATGTGGAGCACATGGAGGCCTGATCCAGGCCCAAACTCACCTACACATCATTTCACAATCCTGGTTTGGACTGGTAAGCATTTTTAACCTCAACTGTTTTTTTTTCAAATAGCTTACCAGCTGGAAGGAAAAAGTATTTGTACTTTCATTCAACTTCATGAAAAAGAAGCTTCACGTCACCGTGTATACAATAAGACAGAAGAATTCCCTGGATGGACTGATGAGACTTGGAGACCCCTCTCAAACCTAAAATCTAACCTTCTTCAATAAATGAAACCTAATGTCACTTACTTTAAACCACGAGAGAAAAATGAACAGACACAAAAACAAAGAGTGATATAGGAACAGAGAGCTGCGAGCAGCATGCATCGGCCCGTGCATTGCCTTTGGCTCCCCATTTCAACTGCCCAGTCGTCGGACGAGGTGGGGGGAGCCATCGAGATAGTTTCTACCTCCTGACCCCTAACCCTAGGGAAACTAGAGGGGTTGACAGGTCTGACACACAGTAGCGAGGAGTAACACTGCGTCAGAAAACAAAGCAGTGATAACCAAACAACAGTGTAAAATGATGGTGAGAATGACTTGGAGAGTGCACTCACTGAGCATTTGACAAACGAGGGGTTTGCATTTACAAGTGCAGAACTACAGGCTGTTGTGTAAAAAAAACTCATTAAGGCATAAAAAACTGAAAGTCTGTGCATCCACAAAATCCCCCCCTCCATTCATTTGCTTCAGCCTGGAACGCGTCCAGCCTGAGGAGGGAGTTTATGTCTGAAAACTGTGAAAATCGTCACTGTGCCAGTTGTGGGCAGAGAAGGATGACGTTATTTTGGCTTCTGTATGATACATAATATACATTAAATCACTGTGGAGGGACTGTGGAGTCTGCAGCATGTTATTTATGTTAGATGAGACAGACCATAATTTTAGTATTTATTAAAGTGTAAGCACAACCACACAATATAACTGTGTTATTGTCTTTTTAATTTACCAGCCCTTAATGCTTTGTCTTAATGGCTCAAAGAAATAAACAATATTTAAGTCAGCATAACACTTAAAATTTCCAAATTATACAGGGATAAATGTTGTTTTGAAGCACAGAATGGATTTAATTTGAGAGTTCAGCTTTATAAACAAGGACTTTTCATGAGTTCATTGGTGTTAATGGTCTGTTTTATTCTACTTGGACCTCTGTTGTTGTTGGTGTTTAATAAAATATGATTACAAGAGGTCAGACAGCGGGTTAGATGTGCCTGGGTCTCTCTTGGCTTTAAAACATAAGCAGCGTTAACATAACTGCTATATATATCTCAATCTGTGTATAAATACTTAATTTAAAAAGTAAAGCATATGCTGTTTATGTATGCTGTCATAAAAAGGATCTTTGATTACATCCAGAAACTTCCATCAAACGTACAGGCAACAATTTTAATATATTTCAATTTACTGGGTGTTAAAAAGTTAAGAATAAGAGAAAACTAAAGGCTCAATGAGACATTTAAGAGAAATTAAAAAGACATGAGTTAAATTAAGGAGTTAAAAAGAGTCAATCACAGTCACTCCCAAAGTAAACTCACAGTGGAAATCTGTACTAAAGAGTCTGACAAAAAATTAAAGCTTCAGAAGAAGGTCTGTAAAGACGATCTTTCCCAATTATTCCCTTTTTTTCCTTATTTCTCTCTGCTCTAATCTCATTAATCTCCTCTGCCTTCCCATAGGTGAAGACAATTGATTGCATTTAATTTATTTAAAACACTGCATCACAAACACCAAACATCGCAGACTCTGACTTGAAGAACTTCCCACGAAAACAATCTCCTGTGGGACGTCCAAGAGGATTCAATAGAAGAAGAAGAAAGAATTTAACTTCCACCTGCTGGATTTAATCCATCACCACCCCCACCACCACCCTTTGGGTCTAATCATTATAACTAATCATAATAATAACTGTTATGTACCTCAAATTGATCTCCCCCTATTGATCTTCTATTGAACCTCATTCATTTAAATGATTGAAAAACATGTAACATGTTTCAAGATAAAGACGTCACTCCATGTAAGTTTTGATTATTTTGTATTTTGTTGTATTATAAAAGTGGTAAATTTAAAGAAAATCCGGCTGATCAGAGCATTTTAGAAACTTGTGGCGTGTTATTTGAGATCTTCCTCTGTGCCCGAAGTTAAAATGACTGTATGAAGGTTTATTAAATAATGTGAGAAAACAATTCAAACAGCAGAATAACTTCTCTGTTACTTTCAGCCAAGTTAAAGAACATCAAGGCTTCATTTCCATGGAAAAGTCAACACGTGCAACACGAGGAACCCTGAGACTGAGAAAATTGAGGGGTGCATTTGTTAATTTCCCCAGAGGATTACCTGGCACAGCAGCTGGGGGCATTTCTCGCCCTAATTAGCTTTCAGTGTAAATACACAGGAGCTATGGGGAGGGAAAAGGGGGTAAAACATGAAACAAAAGTTTGAAACTGAACCGAGCCTGCTGAGGATTTGTGGTATATTTCTTTAACATTACAATTTTGGTATTATAATTTTTGAGCTTTTTGATTGTTTTTGTACATTTTCTTTGCTATAAACAGAATAAATGGGAAGACACACTATAATTGCCTCTCATCGAGCCAAAAATTTCGTCTGCTTCCAAGCAGATGACAACTCCTGGGGGGGAGAAAGCAGTCTGTGGTATTGATAATGTTCTGCAGCCTACAGATATCAGAAAATGAGTGGTGGCCTCCCATGAGCCCAATCTGGTCACAGGAAACAACCTAAGGGAGGACATTAGCTGTGATTTGTGGAGCCAAAATTCAGAGAAAAATTGGGGATAACTCCTTTATTATTTATTTAGACGAGGAGATATGATTTATTGCACGTGAGAAGAAGAAGGAGAAAAGTTTCTGAAAGCTTGCTAAAAATCTTTATTTAAATTTGACTTGGAACAGTAATTTAAAGAATCTTGTCGGCTAAATTAATTCTGCAGCTGCCTTTAGATAATTGTTAGAAGCTCCGGGGCTTGAAAGATTTCCATGCGACTCTTCACTGCTGGAGGTTTAGTTTGTACAGAGTCAAGTAATATGACTCAAAAACCTTATTGATTTCTCAGAGCTCATACAGATCTGTGAGAGCTGCCCTCAATCTGGGGGACTGCAAGCTGCTTTGCACTTCAGTTGACAAAAAAAGACCTGAGCATGTGCACAGAAATACAAGAAAACTTTAAAACTGATTACTGCATCACTATTTAGTTTCACTAATACTTTGGAAATAAGTGCAGTTTATCAATATGAATATTAAGTTTCATATTATAACAAAAGCTAATCTGATTCTTGTTAAATTGTTAATGTCTTGCTCACAGATTGCATGCTGGTATATGTTGTTATATTGAGCATCTTTGCTTATGTTGTTTGTTTATGCTGCTGTGTGTCTGATTGGTGCAGAAAGGAATCAGGTTCATCCGATTTTTGCCTGAAGCAAGAAGCCAATTTTTCAGAAAGTCCCTGAAATGAGACAGAATCTTAAGATTTTTCTGCGATAGCACTCCATCACTGAGACAAACAAGCCAAAACAACACTCCATGCCAGACAGCGTTCACCAACCTTTCTTTTTTAACCTTTAAGAATGTGAAAAAATGAAATTGTTGATTGTCATTGAAAAGACAGCAACCAAATCACAACCGCAAATGTAAAAACAAATGGCACAGAAGGTAAAAAAGTTTCAGCTTGAATAATTACTGACTGCAAAGTTTGCTTATTTATTTTCTTATATAAGTAGTTAAATTAACACACATTGTTTTTCAGTAAAAATACAAAAAGGAAACACATCGAAATCTTGTTTTTTTTCTTTTAGAAATTGCATTTCTATACTATTTTCTTTGTCAAACCGTACAAAAAAAACTGTGTTTGCACTAATTCTAACAACAGTATGATGCTTTTAAGACGGAAAAAGCTGCTTTGCCGATGAATGTGAGGTTAGAAAATACAATATTTGCCCAGTTTAGCATGATTTTCCCATCTACCTTCAGGTTTCAATCCAAATACGGACTCAGAGACTGATAATAACATTTCTGTGCACTTCTACTCAACACAAACATTAAATATTAAATGATACTTTAGTTGCTAAGCGACTGTTGTGTTCAAGAATGGATATTGTCGGAAAAGTTGTCAGTGACCATTTTCTGCACAGAAAATCCTCGTCTAGAACTGAATCTTTTTTTTTCTATCAAACATCTGAAAATAATCTTTAGGTCTGTTTTTCTGTGAGGAGAAACGGACCCATTTCTTTGTTCTTCAGCAAAGTTCAGCAAACACTGGATAAAAAGAAGGGAATCGACCTGAAAAGACGGGCAGAAACATTCTTAACTATAAGTCATTTAACACACTGCAGTTGCCCTGAATTGCATGTCAACAGCGTCTGGGAGGAAACTGGAGAACGAGGGCGACATGGAGAATATGTGATCTCCACGCAGAGAGCAGCACGGTGACAAGCGCCAGTCTTTCCTGATTTGAGGTGACAGTCCAACCACTTAGCTTCTGTGATGCTCCAAATAGATCTGGGTTAAACCGCCTGATGTCTTCCACTTTATCCTCTGTGGGATTTTTAATGTTTCTTTTGATATTTTTAATTAAACCTCAGAAGTTTATAGAAATGTGGATGTTAAAATTGATTAGCCTAAATATCTTTGAAACCCATCACCAAATCATGATAATTTATTCGTCTGTACACGCGATAAAAAATAAAAGGAACTTCTACACTTTTACAAAATCCTGTATGGTCGAAGAGGCAGCTGGATGATATTTCAGATTGGACCGTCATGAAAAGTTGCAAAACTGATGCTGTAAAGTTCAGAAGTAATAATAAGGCAAAAGAGAAAGAGGCTGACAGAAGAGACTGCAGGCGAGCAGCTTCAGAATGAAAGGAAATGATGCTGAGGGAGAAAAGAAAGAGGATGCGATAAAAAATAAAGAGGGGGAGAAGAAAGGGGTGCTGAAGCAGTAGGCGATCCTGACAAGTAAGAATCCTGCCTGATCACAAGAGCTGCTCTCAGATGGGATGCTGAAGTCAGCGCATTTGAAGCAGCAGAAAGTCACCATGGGAATAAATTCCTCCAAACCAAGGAAAGACAAGGAACGAGACAGAAAACTGAGAGATTTGGCGATGGGGAGGACAAAAAAAAAAATAAAAAATCATCATCTGCTGGTCCTTTGTGTACAGTTTGGGAACTAAACTTTAAAAATCTCAAGGATAACTTAAGAGGGAAAAGAGGAATGATGGAAAAGAGAAAGTTTTACTAAAAATCTGCTTTCTTACCCAACTGGATCTGTGTTTAAGGCCAGTTAGCCCGCTATCCTTAGCTTCACTGCTTAACAGACTACCTGCACAAGCAACAATGTATAGGCTCAAACCTGTGACTTCATTGTGTAGCAGAAAGTCATTGAATGGATTGAGAAAGTAACGTAAAGGTCGTCTTCATTACACTGTAAAGATAATAAATAATTCCCCTTATAATCAGTATTTGCCTCTGATTGTCATCAGTAGCTGGTTAACATACATCTAATAAACTAATCAATGAAGCTCCCACTGCAGGATGGAAATAATGGCAGCTCTTTGATTGTTCTTGTTAGCAACCTTGATGTTTTCTTTTTCTCTTCAATAGAAAAGACATTATATATAAAAGAAATCAGATGACATAAACCTGCTTTTTTATCACAATCACATATTGTATTGTAAAATAAAGTAACAGGCTTCTTGATCCTTTTGGTATTTTATCCTTGCTTTCTCATTGTATTGTATTTGTTGCATTAAATGCACCTAAAAACCCTCACAAAAAAAATATCATCCGTCAAATGTGCTCCAGCCTGTGATGTGTGGAGATTGTCCCTGTTAGCGGTGCCGCAAGGAGTCTACAACCCACATCTTTCTTTAAGTCAGCCAACTGGCCGACTTGGCCTGCAGGAAGAGACAATTAAAAGAAACTGCTCTTTTCTGTACAGAAAACATGGTCGCCAGACTGCTGGGCCTCCCTGTATCAAAAAAAAATCATGCAACGTGATATTTGAACAGCTGAATAATGTGCAAATACTGTGAAGTGCAGCAGAGAGACTTTGTGAAAAAGTGCTTGTATCCCTTGTAGTTGTGGAGAAAATGGTGAGTAGGAGCAGAAAATCAGTATATCACAGTGTTCATGCTAGCATCACTGTAGCCCATTTAAAGCAACAGCTTGATTAAAAGATTTACATGGTTCACAGGAACCTCGACCTGCTTTAAGCTCAGATCAGCTGCCTGTTGATCGAGCAGTAAAATAATGAATATAATAATATAGGAAAATCGAGGTATTATGTTGCCTTTAGATCATTTTTACAAACTCTTAGACATAACAGACTTTATTCAAATGCAGTGGCAAAGAATCAAACACCAAAAGAAAACAGACCAAAAGAATTTTAACAACTTCTCAGTAAATTGGCTTCATTTAATATGTTTGAATTACTCCAATTTAGGACCTCAGTGCAGTTAAGACGGTCCTGTTAAAGGGTATATTGTGCATAACCGTGTGAGTAAAAGGGTAAAGTTTTACTTTGATTATATTTGCACCTTGTAATAACATGAAATCTTTATTAGGATTTCTTATCTTACTTCTTTTGCTCCCTTTGACCTGCGAGGTGCCGTACTTGTTCCTTGTATGTCGCTGATAGGTCAGCAAGCTCCGCCTCCCTTATTTCCATACAGAGATAAAATCACAACGCAGGCAGGATTAAGATAACAAGCTTATTAATATCGGATGTAAATGCAAAGATATGCTAGCGATCAGATCTGAATAACAAAATCCAGAGAGGGATGTTAATGTCAGATGTAAATAAAACCTTTGATTAAAATCAGAGGATTACAAAGCTAAACACATGTTCGGTGCCGCTAACGAGGAGTTGGTTGAAGAGGGTGTGACAGAGACAGACAGCCATGTCAGTCTGGTAGTGATGCTAAACAGGAAACCTTTGAGATGTTCACCTATGAGAAGAGAGACTCATGCAAACGTGGAAAGCAGAAACTCACACCAATTACAGAATGTCAGCGGTGCAACAATCCTGATCAAGATGTTAAGCTGGACGTCTGCGTTAAAACGGATCGGCCTGAGTGTTTTAACACTCTGCCATTATAAGTCAAACTGCACTGAGCATCGGTTTCCAACAGTAAAATGTCAAGGGCACATACAAAGTCAGAGGGATGAGCCTACATAGTGTAAAAGAAGCCATTTGTCACTGTTCTGCATCCCATTACAGAGGCTCCAATTTGTAGCCGCGGCACATCAGCGTACAGGAAGAAGAGGGTAAAAAATATCCTCTATCACCTCTTACAGCCCAGATTATCTCTACAAAGCTGCCAGGCAATACTCCGCCAGTCCTCTTTTGCATTTCGGGAGCATCCTCAGGAGGTAGAGTGGAAACATACTGTTAGGTTTTTGATTTGAATCAATGATTTGTTCAAACGGCGAACATCATAACAGATTACCTTTGCTCTGTTCTTTTCAATCACCTGCAGGAAATCATCTGAGTAGAAAAGTCGCATAAACCGGCTTTTGCTTGTTAGTTTTTGGGGTTTTTTTCTTGCAAATGGCAATTTTATAACTCACAAAGGGATAAAAATGCCCCTTGTGGTTTGATCCTCTGTTGCTGAAATAGATTTAAGCAATTTTACTCACGCTACTATGTAGTCCTCTATATTTAGTCCATCCTGATCAATGGTCAATGATAGAGCCATTTTCTGGCCGCAAGCATTAGTGCAGCCATTAAACTTTCTCTGATGCAGCACTTTCTGTGTAAGTGGACAATTTTGCTGACTTTTCCATCGCAGGTCGATGAAAAATTGGATTCTAAGTAAACAGTGATGAAGCACCTTAAGCAGTCGGTATTGGCATTCATAAACCCGGCTCCATATCCAGGCGATTCCTAATCATCGGTGACAAATATACTTAGGAGCACCTTTGGGGCACCTTTGACGGAGGCTTTGTGTGCACCCGAGATGAAACCGTCTCCCCCCCTGGTTGATCAGTCAGCCAACCTGACCGCGCTGCCTCCTGTTGCTGTTTTTGGACTATATTTTCCCAGTAATCCACTCATCTGACAGTATCTCCGAGCCCTTTCATAATAATCTTTAATAAGGACGACCTTTGATGCCACAGACAGCTTCACTGGGCCGTCTGATTTCTCCTCAACATGTCGACAGGCTACTAATCCTCCTCTCTTATCTCCGGCTCCCTCTGATATCAAGGCTTAGTTTTCTTCAGGCTGTGGCAGCTGTTAGTAATGAACTTGGCATTTTTATTTTACTCCAGCACATTGACAGTCAGAGTAAGGGTTGATTCTTAAAACCATGAAAAGGAAATTTCTGTTTTTAATGATACAATACTTTGTCACTCAGAAGTTCCTTTATATTGCGTTAACCCTCTTCAAAGAATCACAGGCAGCTCTGCAGAAGTGTCCTCCACAAAGACGCCAACTCTGTGTTGTGCAAGTGTACTAAAAGATATTGCAGTGTTCGAGCATTTACCACTCCACTGTTTTTTTTTTTTATTTTTATTTTTTGGAGAAGAATATCAGGCCATTTTAGCAGAACGCTTCCTGTTGGGTAATAAAACTGAACTTGTGCAAGAGTTATATGTCCCTGAATTCCCCATCAGGGCAGTACGTGTCAGCCTGAGCAGTGGAAAGCGCCTAAGCTGAGCTGATAGATGGTGGAGCTGCAGGCGTCTAGGACTGCCAAGCATCAGCGCTCAGCTCACACTGGTTTCATGCTTGCAGCCTTGGGAAACGCTGAAGAGGAGAGCTATTGGAGCACTATCAGTATTCTCGGAGATTATGTCATTACAAGCGTTGAGAATAATACTTGGCGGCAAACTTTCAGACTATACGCTGTTAAATTCAGACCCAGTGCCCGTGCTGTCGGAAAGACAGACAGGTAATGTTTTAATATTCCCACCATGGCTGTCACAACCGGTCATAGTCATGCGGGTCTCACCACTGAGCCAATAACACCCCCTGTGTCCAGCAATAGTCTTATGAACGGACATTAGTCTTGGCTCATTTAGGACATCAGAGTCTGGAGGGCACTGCAAATTCACTGCATTTGACATCATTGAAATCAAGACAAAAATGACAAGTAGCTGCTGGAAAAAGAAGTCAACACTCAGCGAGGATCCACAGGGGAAACAAGGTGACAGTCACGCAGCGCAAAAAAAAAAAAAAAAAAAGTCCTGGCAAGGCGTTTCAAGGCCATTCCTGCTAATCAGCACCCACAGCTGTTTGCACCAGAGAAGACACCGAGTGGCACTAACAACAAGCCAGCACCATATGTGTGAGCCATTAGTGCTCAATGTTTTAATTACTGCAGCCTACAAATTAGCAGTTTTGTACGTTGGGAGGGGAAAATGTGAGAATAAACTTCTGTCTCACCTGTAACAGGTGGTGAAGCCGCGTCTGAATTGAGCTGTTTAAGTGTTTTCTGTTAAAAGGGAACGAACTTGACAGGTCCAACACGGTGGTCTAACCTTAAAGCCACCAAAAATAATTGAACTGAAACAAAACCCCGAAATAATCTACGCTCCGGCTCGCTGTCTGGTGGTTGAAACATTGCATGGTGTCTTTTCTTTTTGCTCCCATCCTGCCAATTGAAGCAATGCCAACCTGTAATTCTCTTCTCTCCTCCAGATCCCCACACTGACATCAAGTGAAACAAGTCCATCCCTCCTGCCTCTGGAGGCAAGCTGCCAAATAGTTCTATTAGCATGCCTCCGGAGGAACCAGGCCAGGCAATAACGTTGCTCATTCTCTGCAAGTCGGATGGGAGAAAGCTACGGCAACAAGGCAACCACGGAGAGTCGCTTAAGCAAAGCGAATCAATTGCAAAAAGGTGCGAACAAACGATACACAGCTACATACAGATGAGACCATTGTGAAAGTTCTTCCTTTCATACAGTCTCATTGAACTACTTCTGCCCTTTTGACTCCACCCCGCCCCCCTCCCCGAGAGGAACTCAGAGAGAGAGAGAGAGAGTAAACAAGTCTTTGCAGCTTTCCAAATTGTCTGGTAAGTAATCAGCTGAGAGAAAGTAGAGTTTTGAGTTTTGTGTTGCAACAAGAATGATTTGACAGAAGCATTAAAGTAGGCTGAGACAGGATAAATGTGTTCGGGGGGACTGAAATCACTTCCACTGCATTGCCTGATATGTGGGAAATAGAGTTTGGAAAGAACACACACACACGCACACACACACTTCACATTTGTTTTCTATCCTCATGCAGTTTGTCTGATTTTAAAGTGAAACTGTGTAACTTTTTTAAAGAAGAAACAGCACATTCACTCTGACAAGTGAAGAGTTGAATTCATGAATAAAGCTGGCGGCTGGAGGTGGAAGTGTAAGCTAATGTTAGCAATCTTTAGGCTGGTCTGGATGTTTCAATATAATTAACCATCAGACTTTAAATCTTTCCTTTGCCTGTTCTGCTGCTAAAAAATGTTTCAGCTTTAGTATTAGCCGCAAGCTTTCTAGTAAAGATCGTATGTTAGCTACTTAATTTAAAGTGACATTTACAGGATAAGGAGTCACCAGCTGTTTTCACATATGAACTCTATAGCACTCTACTGGGGATTATCCATGTCAGATGCATTCACACATACTGCAAATACTCCTCTGGGTTTAGGTGAAGCGTTGGGCCATGCTAGAGAGACATAACATGTTTCTTTTGTTAACAGCACATCAACGATAGCAGACGAGGCTTTGAATCAAACGTAGTGATGACAGTTTTTGAGCTGGTATCACTAAATCGTGTATCTGGGCTGATCTGCAATATCAGCAAAAGAGTGGAGCAATTTACAGGCAAGTAGAAAAGTACAAAAGTACGAGGAAAAGTACAAAGCAGCTGCACTCAAGGCACTTAATCCCACCGGAGAGAGAAAGCTGCAGCATTTTTGGATCCAGCAGGAGTCTGAGAAGATCAACATGACGAGTCTTTCTTTGTTATTTCTCTGGACAATAACTGGCTCTTTTCACGCATGGACTCAAACACACATTATGTGGACTCTGGAAACTAGCATGATAAATGATGAACACATGCTTGACTGCATGTGCAAACCCAGTGTTATAACAAGACGTCAGCTATATTTATTGTAATATATCTAGCCTAACATACATTCTGTTGCCTTAGCACACGTTATATAAAATGTATTTTTTCCTCCTAATTAGTATGTGTTGCATGTGCTTAAGTGATCTGTCTCTTTTACAGTGATTAACCATCGCTACTCTGAGTGACCAGCTATGTAATATGAACAGTCATATTCAGTCTATGCTGAAGTGATGAGGTTGGACAGCAGTGATAATGTCAACCAGAAAAGTGAAACCTGACAAACTTGAAATAATAAGCAGCAGCGAGAGCATCTCCAAACACAGTAAATTCACTGTTTTTTCATCACACTTCATGCAGACAGACATTACTTTGACTTTAATAAAAAAAAACAGATATAATTACAGATTTCAGGTTTATGTTAACGGCACAGAAATGTCACGCACCCTCCTCCTCCACCTGCTGCACCACTTGTTGACAGAAAATTTCAGCAGTGATTCTGCTCAGAAACTTAGCACTTAGGTGTTCAAGGATAATTTTGGGTATTTTCCTCTTTTTTGAAATGATAAATGCGTGTGTGTTTGCGTGTATGTGTGTGTGTGCTGGTGGGCCTTCAAACACTCCACCTGCCAGACTCGTAAAAAAAAAACAGTGAGGCACATGCTTTCAACACACGGTAATAACACCCACGCTGCATGCCGATTTCTTCACGAAGCCATTTGTGAGCATTGATGAGGAGTCTGAAGAGCTGAACAACAATGAAACAACTCAGTGACTTGACCCCCCTGTACACGGAGCAGACGCCTTCAGGCTGCTGGGATGTTCTCTCTAATGCTGTCTTGCGAACCAAACAAGCAGCAAACACTCTGCAGTCATATCTGTGGTGAAAAAAAAGCTATTACGGCATTTGAAACATGTGAGGCTTATTCTTTCAGTTTCCTGTTTGTGATACAGTTTGCTTTGCTGCACTCAGGTTATGAGCTGGTGAAACACTCATAATGTCGTCAAATATACTCCTCTGTCTTCATCCGCATGCATATTTATTATAGTGGCATCTCTGTGCATTAAATTAGTGCTGAAACAATTAATCAATCACTGAGTGTGATTGAATTTTTCGTAATTTTCAGACTTGTGTAAAAAATTAAATCAAAATGATAAAAAGTAGCAGATCAATTGAAAATGAAATAATTCAATGGATGCAGCCACACTCTATGCATATAAATTGGGCAGAAGTGATGTTTTTTGCAGGAATAATTTGTTTTACCACTTTCTTTTGCTGTAAAAATGGCCGTGAACAAGTTTTGGTGCAGTGTGAAGCACAAAACTGCGTCCTCTTTAAGTCCTCTAAGAGGGGAGTGCGATAGAAACAGGGTGAAGCATCACTTTAATCAAGGGCACAAACTGTGTCTCCTTCACACTGATGATCAGACAGACAGACAGACAGATAGACAGATAGTGTTTTCAGCAGTTGCACTGACAGTGAAGCCTGACTTTGTCTCTTTTCCTGAGGCAAGCCTCAGAGGGAGGAATTGCACATTAGCTGCTCTCATCTCCATACCTGCATATCAACAGTGGCAGTCTGCCGGTGCATGCCTTTAAGCCATTTTGAATCCATTTAAATGAAAAGCTTTTCCTTTTTTTTTTTTCCTTATGTGCAGTGCGTGAAGGTAGGTGCGGAGGTGGCGGGGAGGTCCTTTTGTAGCCTGCTGAGAATCTCATCAAACACAACAGAAAAACACATTAGGCAGTATGCATCACCGCTGCTGTTGTGTCGACAAGAGGTAACATGGACGTACAGCGCGAGTGCAAATCAAAAACCTCTTGATTTTCACGCACCATAAGCCGCATGTCAAGTAAGGAAAGATAAAGTTGCTGTTTAGATTTGTTTAACACTCTTAATTCTGATCTTGTTTTTAATCACAAACAGGACTTTTTGCAGAAAGTATCTCGGCTTGTGTGATATAATGTACAGAGAGCTCGTTTTGAAGTGTACAAATCTATCAGCGATTCACAAAAAAACAGCCATTTAAACTGCAGATAACAGCTGGAACCCGGGAAGACTCGAGAGGCCCCGTTGACAGGAGGACAGATGAACCCCTCTTCAGTCCTTGACACCTTATTTAAATGCCAAAGATCTCTAAACATCTTCAGACACTTTCTTTGCTTTGCTCTACCGATGCATCAGTCTGTCATTCCGAGTTCAAAGACTTAAGAGTCTGTTTCAGTCCACTGCAACATGATCTTTAAAGCGAGAGTATTTTAGAAAGATGGAACTTATTGTGACTCTGACATCAAAAGTAAAAATCAGAAATTTCTTAATATTTAAAGTCAAGAAAAAAAAGGCATTTTTAGTAAAGTAAAAGGATGACAGGAACATGTCAACAGGAACAAATCATCCACTTGTTGTATCTTTGAAAATGTTTTGGAAATCAATCAGCTACAGGAGCCTTTGGTTCCTGCACAGTTTTTAGGAATCAAAGGCCCAGACATTCATGGTCTTACTTCAGTGACAAAGTACTCTTCCTCTACTCGGTCTTCCTCACCTCCTGTAGTTCGAGGGGTTCATTTAAATGCTCTGGTAATGAAGGTGTTGTAGATGTTAAAAGAGGTGTGTGGTCCTCTATCATTAACTGGAGGCTAACATCCAACCCTGACTTACTGTAAGTAAGTTTTTTAACCTTTAAATCAATTTAAGTTAATCTTATTTCATACCTGCTTATCTAAGAAAATTTGGACTTTATGGGAAACCAAAAGGTACAATTATACAAGCAAGATACAAAAGACTAGAAAAACACTGCAGGATGCATAAAAATACACCACTTAGATGCTGATTAATTGCTGTCTGAGCCTCATTGTGCCTTCCTAAGCACCTCTGCTCTTCTTTCTACAGCTAATTCTGAAAAATAAAGACAAATCACAGTGAATCTTATGACGAGGCAGGTGAGTCTAAGTTTGGAGCCGCGTTTTCTGCTCTGCATCACAACAAAGTAATTAAGCTACAGGGAGCCTAATAAAATAATAGAAAAACATTTCATACAGGCTCAAATTGAGCTATCTCAGACAGCTTGGGGAGAACAAATGTTACATTATACAAGGTGAACGCAAAGTGACTGGAAAGTCATCGACGTTATTGCCCCATTTTCTCTTTGCAATGAGGTTACATCAGGTTATGGATCCACTCAGCTGTCCTGTATTTCCCTTCAGCCCATGTCACGAAAGTTGAGACTCTCCAAGATGTGACTGAATTACCACTCGACTTGTGAATAATGCAGCCAGGATGTCAGTAACGTGGGGTGGAGTGGGGTTTCTGCTGAGAACAGCAGGTGCCTTTCATCATCATGACACAAGAAACAAGTGAGACACAGCAGGGTGTTTGCTCAGCACAAAGATAAATAAAGCACATAAGCATGCATGCATGCATGTAGAGAGTGTGTCCATGGGTGTGTTTATGGATGTGTGAGTTTAAGAGGGAAAGAGAATCGCATCCTCGGGGAAATTACCTCCAGAATGTGGTATTGAGTGCACTTTACTGATGGAAACAGAAGCATTTTTTTGAGTGCCCTGCCCAGCAGTGGAAATGAAGGGCAAATTGTTTTGATGGTTTGCAAATAGGGGACGAAATAACGCCAGTAAAGTAAAGAAAACTTGCAAACCAAAACTATTGTGTG
>JAPZDV010000013.1:4983129-5020703 GCA_029814665.1 Acanthurus lineatus
CAAACCAAAACTATTGTTTGAATAAGTGGAAGCTGCAACCCCGGTGATAAGAATAAAACCGACTTTCTGGATTTTCTTTCTGTTCTTTCTGACTGTAATTTGAAAAAAAAAAACAGAACCATCTTGGATCCTTTCAAAACAACATGCCCCTTTTCTTTTAGCGCATTACTACTGGAGTCATGCGTTGACATTAAATTACTGTTAGCTCACATCACATGTACAGTTTTTATGTGTGTTCGCTCTCATTTGTGGGTATTTGGGGCTGTTGCACATCTTGCACTAATGAACTGAGCCACTGCAGGGGCACGAAAAGCGAAACACATGAGGCTGAACAAAAAAAATCTGGCATTCGTCTTTAAGGGATCTGGTTTTAACTTTTAATCACCCTTGAAATTCTCTTTGATATGTGTTACCGAGAGGAGAAGGAGAGGGAAGATGAGACAACGCAGGCTTTCCAACAGCACGCACTGTGTGATGATGCTCGCCGTAGATAGCTCCTCTTTCTAATTACCTAAACTTCAGCTGCGATTTCCTTTGAAGGCGGCTCCCTCACAGGCATGATCAGACTGTGACCGTGGGCTAAATCACTCTAACATTCACTTCATGCGCTCAGGACCGTTGGGTGAAACGCTGCAGGAGATTTCAGCGATGATTTGTCATTTCTATGGTAATTTTAAAGCCGAAGTTTTGGGATTTAGCTCTTTGAAACTGGATTTGAGGAAGAGGTCATGTCATCCTCGACAGCAGGATTTATGTAATCAAAAAGAGCTCCAAAAAAGCGCCGATTGTGATTCATGTAAAGAGTTTTGTTTTTGATGTTTTGTTTTGCTCTCTGAAGTTTATCTTCATAAATTGATAGTTACACAGCTGCAGATTCAGCTGTTTATATTTTTTTTGTCAGTCTATCAGTCTATCCCTTAAGTAAGTATCCCTTAATAATGTCCATAGTGAAGCACAGCAGAAAGTAAGTGGAGATCAAAGTGATGAATGCAGCACATCAGACTTTCATTTTAGAGACTTCACTTCACAACCGCAGTCTTACCTTCCCTTCAAGTGTTTCATTAGCTTAATCCTCACAATATCCTAATCACAATAATTTAAAACAAATTGATACAAAAATTTTGGCTTTGAACATTAAAACTTTGTCATTAAACATGATTTGGGATGTGAATAATCATTTTACGTCTTCATTTTTGAGTTAATTGTTTATAAATGTGGTTAAAATTGGATATTTTCATATTTATTTGACATATCTCAATTTCAGTTTATGCCAAGATTTACTGGAGGTATTTACATGTGATTCACATTTGCCTTTTTCTAATTAATATTCATTAGTTTGCCTTCATCACAAACATCATCATCCTCAGTGCTGCTGTTGACTGGACATCCAAGACACTGACTTCTCCAATAGGAAGGATGTAATGCTCCACAACAGACGGATTAAATGAAGAGGACCCCGTCTGCCTTAACTAATGAACTATCAATCAGCCCTTGTACATTGATTTTTAACCTGTTATTCGAGTATCTTAGTCAGCCATGACACTGTGGCAGTGAGGCAGCACACAAAATATTAGGACCCTGAAACTGAAGCAGCTTGAATGGCATCAAGTCATAATTAAACTTTAGTATTTACACCCACACCTTTTCCTGGTAATCTATTGTGACCATAAATGATACTTTGCGAAACTAGCCCATTTCATTGCACTCGAATATATTTTATAGGCTAGTTTCTCTAATTAAAGCAAGTGTGTGTAAAACAGCTGCTGATGAAGCTAAATAAATATTTTAAGTACGTCATCCCCTCGTGTACATAACCTCCTTAATTATGCCCCTTTATCTCCTTGCATTAAACAAAGATATAAGTCTAATTTTATACTAGCAAACATTAAACAGATGCTGCTGGGTAATTTATTGGATTATAAGCCAATAATTGTCACCTTGGCGACGGTGAGGAAATCTGCATGGCCTCCGTCACATCAGTTTCTTCATTTCAACCCCCCCTCTCCACACACCCCGTCTATCCTCTGTGGAGTTTATGCTGTGTCTATATTAATCTTCAGCAAATCAAATCAATGACTGTGCCCTTACATTAGCTCCTGGGCCTGTTACCATGGCAACCTAAAGGCCAGTGAATATTATGGAGTGGAGGGGAAAAGGATCGGCTGCTTTAAGGTAAAAAAAAAAAAGGGGGGGGGGGTGAGAACATGACTGTGACACCCAGGAGGGGCATCAGGTGGTGGGGGTGGGGGGGGAGGCAGAGGTGAGTGCTGCTCATACATCACATATGAATGTCACATCAGGGAGCCGAAGACGTGAAAATCTGGCCACGAGTGTAAAATGTCACCGATGTTTTACTGTACATCATCCAGGGTCCGTCTCCACCGCTGCCCCACCACCCGCTTCTCTGCTGCATTCGTCTCTATTTTTTTTTTTTTCTTTAATGTCAAACATCATTTTTGTCACAAACCAAAATGTCTCCTGGGATTAAAAGTTTTTTCCTCAGAATGTGCATTTTGTGAACTTTTTGGGTATATTGAAAGGTTTTTGTGATGAAAAATTCGAGAAAGTAAAAGGAAAAGAAACAGAAAAATGAAGAAACTTTAAAGGACATACAATATACATTATTATCTTATTTGATCAGACAAATACAAAACATCATCACCTCTCTGACACAAGGTGAATATGCTCCCATTTACCATTTAGTCCAGAAAGGTAGATGTAAAGGATAATTTTTAGTTTAGCATTTAAAAAAGGTTCACGATTGTGGATAGCAGGGCCAATTTTTGAACTTGCCCTCATGAATTTAATTTGAAAACCTGACGGCAACAAGCTGTAAACACAACTTTGTCACAAAATAAGCTGATGTGATGAACTTGTTTGCAAAGTTGCACTTACCTTTCTCACACATCCAGCTAATGGAGCACCATTAGCATTTATTTGCATATGTATTTATGTGCACCTGGTAAATAAAAGACCTTTACCAACTTTTAAGTGAAATATCTGATATTTTAGCATCTAAATGTTCACAACCCAGTCATTGACTTTATCATGTAGTGCTGGTTTTGAACTCACAGTGGGTTTAAAAAGCTGTCTCAGTGCAAAAAAGCTGCCTTCTGGGGCTGAAATCCCACGATGAGATCAGTTTGAGTAAACCAAATCATTAATGTTGAGGCCCTTGGCATAAAAATAGATATTAAGAATTATCAGTAGAAGTTATAACTGGTGATAATTTGAGAGTAAACAAACAAAAACTGAATCTTTTAGAAAATATAAATGACTAAATAAAAACGTCTGTAGCTCCAGTGAAAAGTCTTGAGTGAAATAAAAGCTGGAGCACAAAAGTTTTCCCTCTAAAAGTTAAAAGAGAAGTGCACACCCTCAAATCTGCAGGGAGGCTGCTTCAGAGTCTGGGTGCATGAGAACTAAATGCAGCATCACAGTGGGCTTTAGCACTGCAGTGAGGAGCAGCGAGGAGCAGCGAGGAGCAGCGAGGAGCAGTGAGAGCTCGGCTGAACACGGTGATCTGTGTGGAGGTCGTTGATGAAATCAGACCGTACAGTGATTTAAAAACAAGACAGGCACGTTCAAATTAATTCTGTAGTTTGAAGGCTGCAAGTGATTTCACCGGGGTTGATATATGTGCTGTATCATTAAGCACAACTGTCTGATCGAGCTTGAAAATGATCTTCACAGTAAAATACTGTTCACTAATGCAAAATGAACTTCCTGTGATTTAAATCTCATGTATGTTTGGACAATCAGAGTGAGGTTTGACTTTTGTGAGGTTGTTAGAGTTGTGATTTTACCAAATGTGCCTCTTGTTGTGCAGATTTTCCTCCAGCTTGCTTTGTGTGCATGTGTATGTGTATGTGTGTGTGTGAGTGTGTGTGCTCCAATTAGAAAATAAAACATAACAGTAAATTATTCATCTTGTGTTGGCAAAAACTGGAAAGCGCCCGAGGCCTCCTGCAGCCACTGAATCCAGCAAAAGAAAAGAAAATTAAAATTAAATGAATTTTCATCAAACTGAAATAATTGTAGTTAATGACCAGCCCTTACACATGCACACACACACACACACACACACACACACACACACACATACATGCATGAACAGCTTTGTTAAAATAAAGGTTATTTTAATCTTGAATCTTGAAGTTGCAACCACCCACAATAACAATAAAAACACATAAAATTAGCGGCTGCAGAACTTGCATTTAATATAAATGTTCCTTCAAACAGATTTTCCTTGAAATTGCATCAGTTGAGCTTTTTGTATTTTCAAAATAACTCCTCAAAAGATCCTTTTCTGACTTAAATCGCAGTAGCATTTGAATTCTCAGTGCAACTGCAGTCAAACTTAAGCTTGTTGTTATTATATTTTATGCTCAGTCTAGTGAGAATATCCAGTGTTTGTGTCAGTGAAAAACTTTTCCCATGACACATCAGACCTTTCCTGGAGTTTCTCCGCTTACATCATGTCGTAAACTCGGGGCTGAAATGGGAAACAGTTCAGGAATCGGGGGGGCAGTGATCTGATTCTCGGCCAGCCGGCTTCATCACTTATCTAGTTTCTGAGTGGTTGGCAGAAGATGCAGTGCGTTGTGAGGAAAGCTGTTCGCATCATCTAGCATGTCAAGTGCATTGACCGATGATGCAAGACCGCGGTCACTTTTTTTTTTTTAAAGGAGTCATCGGATGGAAAAATAGACCAGCGATTGCAAAAAAAATGCAATCACCTCTGGATTGTGTGTGTGTAAAATAATCCTGCTGTGTGCACACAGTTTCTTTCAGACCGTCAACCAGCTGAGGTGAAATCATCCATCCTTGTGTACTGGACTTGTGGCGTAAAATAAATTTAACTTTTGGATTGAATTTTTTTTTTTTTTTTTACCTGCAATGTGGAAAAAAAGTGCAAAAACTGGTATCAAAGATATCTGAATTTTTGATGTTACAGACCAGAAGATTATGTGACAAGTGGTGACAGAATTAATTCCATCATTTCTCTTTAATATCATTCATATCTCATAAGCTATCCATTAGAATTGTTGAAGGATTACACTGCTCTGTCGCTCTGGGAAATCCTTTCACAAGGTTCCCGGAGAAGCGAGTGTGCCTGATGGCAAAGCCTCAAAATTCAAGAGTAGAAAATGTAGATTCTGTCCTGGTCACGGAAGAATAGACCAGACTTTAAGAGATAAAATAAGGGCCAGGAGACTTTGTTAATCCTGTCTATAGTATATGTGCTGTGTGGATTGGGGAAAAAGGCTATGAGTGTATTACTCTGGGTTTTCTCTGGGAACACTGGCGTCAAGATCCACTTCTGCAAACCATTTAAAGGTCAAATAATATACTCATAGTAGGCTACATTATGAATATTATTACTTTTTTTCATGCATTAAAGATGTTTTAAAGAAATAGCTTGATACTTTGAAGGTGCTAATGCTTTTCTTTGTGAAGATTATAAACGTTAATTAAAAGTCAGGAGATAGTTAGCTTAGTTTATTTGAGCATACATGAAAGAAAGGTAAACAGCTAGCTTGACTTTGTCCAGAGGTCATTAATGTGTTGTCATCTTTTTTTTTTTTAATCAATACAAAAACATTTATGTCAAGAAAATGGGTTTTTTAGTGACTTTCTGTATCTATATTTTGGTAAGCAACATGTGTTCAGTCTTAGTCAGATTGGTATCAATCTTCTTGTCAAAACTATAACAAAACACCAATATGAGCATTTCTCCAAACATCAAACAGTTCTGTTAAAAGCAGCTCTTCTGCAGTGAACGTTAAGCTTTTATGCTCCAACTGGACTGTGTTTGTCCCTTTTTTTTTCTTATTTGCAAAGGATGCTGACAAGACATAAAGTGCTCGAGAGTGTGACACATGGTGCGGAGAAGATCGTCCCTTTAGCCTCGTTGGACAGGAGTTCATGTGTCATGAATCATGTGAAAAGGACCATGGGATTGGGTGCAGTGACTACAGTCATTTTAAGATGAGTCACAGAGCACATGCCAGTATTTGGTCACAGCATTGGAGCAGGAAGGAAAAGAATCAAATTGGTAATACAGGAGGACAAAATGAGCTTTTTTTTCTATAAGGTGACTCACTCATAAATGTGTGAAAAGCTCAGTGACCCATGAGGACTTTCGAGTCAAAATGCTGCTCCTGTGCATCGTGTAGGGATTCCCTCGAGGAAAGAACTGGGAGGAACCCCGGAGCAGATCCAGGACAAAGTATTTCCCTGCTGGCCCGGAAAAACACCTCTGGAAATCCAACGAGGAGCTGGAAAAATAACAGCTCGCATACCTGATTTCCCCTGTCGAGCTGCAATGAGCAGCGAGCGAACAGATGGATTAACAGAGGATTGAAATAAAGATCACATACCCAAACATTAAAGATGTTAATGCACTTTTGTCAATATAACTGCTCCAAATTACTCAACCTTGTGATAAAATAGAGACTCCCGGAGGATCCATAAATAGCAAAGGCTTATATGTGTGTGTTGGCAGTCATTTGTGTGGATTCATCAGTACCCACTTTGTGTTTTAATGACAGCGCAGGTTTAAAAAGGCAGCGGGTTTTTCATCAGTTGAGTACTTGCTGCAATTTGACCTCATGCCACTCGATGCAGGTCCAAAAATATATCACTTGAATGTGTTAGTCATGCAGAATAATGTGTTTTCTGTTTTCTTAGAACTTTTTTTCACATTTATTTCTACATTTTTAAACAAACAGCACCTTTAAAGAGTTTCCGCACCACAAAAAAAAAAGGAATATTATATTTAAGAGTCAAAATAAATCAAAGTTTTGATGAGGAACGATGAGGCAAATATGTACATAACACTGATAAATATATGAAAAATGAGACAGCTGTAATTTTACCTGTCTTTGCATTAATAGGAAGAAAGGGAGCCTGACAGTAATGGGTCCAGATTGGAGAAAAGATGGCACATCACCGCTTTGTGCGGACACTTACAGGTTGCAGTGTTCATCTACAAAAGTGTCTGTGTTGAGCAAACGTCAAAGCTTTGAGACCAAAGCTGTGCACCTTCTCCCGTCATCCGTCACTGAGTCTCTAGCTCGGCTTATGCTCATTTTATTCTGCTAAAGGTGTCCTTTTTCTCACTCAGCCCATTGAGTAAGCACTAAAAATAAAAATGTGAAGCAGGTAACAGTGAAGATGACTTGCTTAGTTCTGTTTTCCTGCTGTGAACAAGCATTTGCAGCAACTTGGGGTTCTTAAATCAAACAGAGTGCCTAGTCAAATCGAAAGCCTTTTATTATCCATGCACAGGTGTAACAGGAGAGCTAACTACTGTAAAAGTGGCCTCATTGCTGGCAAAGTAAACCAATTAGATGTGTTGACTGCAGAAATGCATGCATTAAAACTGGTACATACTTATATTAAAATGCAACTGTAAAATTGCAAATGATGAGGTTTGATAAACGTAGCTGACAGATGAAGGTTAATCTTTTATAATTTCCAATAAATTGAGAAAATTCAATTATGAACTGCTGCAGGATTCATTTTTATTAGCACCGCCTCCATCTAAAATACTTTTGTACTGCCTACACTAATGTGCTGAAACAGTGTGTTTCATCAGTCTAGTAGAATTAAAACTACATATCATACTGTGTTTATGTGCTGCTACTTATAGTCTTATTGTAAATCAATGGGTGTCAATGGTACAATGGAATATTTTCCACTTTGCATATATAAAGTTTCACTAAGTTGTACCTCGATGATTATATGACAAAGAAAAAAAATATTCTTCCTTTTACTTGTCCAGTCCTTCATGGTGTTGGATGATCAGAACACCTTTGATCATCATGTATTGATATCAGTGGGACAAGTTGACACAAATAAGTAAAATATTTTAAAGCAAAATATCGTTTTAGTCAATGTAAAATATTCAGAACAACATATGAAGCATCAAGTAGCTTTCAAGCTAAGCTAAATTTACCAAGACAGACACAAAGCCTCTGGTTTTATGGGTCAACAGCAGATATAAATATAAGTTAGTGTTGGGCTGCAGGAGATTTATGTTCAGGCCTAGCAGCAGGTGATCAGCTGTCCCTTACCTGGCTGTTTCCTGAAGGGACGAGCGTCTCTGCTCCCCCACAGAAGGACGTGTCCTTCCATTAATGTCAGAGTAACTGTAAATGTTAGGAGACTATAAAACACCCATAAAGATGTGCTGTCCCCTGTCTGTGGAACCTTTTGATGGTTTCATAACATATTCGCTTGGATTTATCCTAAAAGATGTAACGTACAAAAGACATCTAGCCCATTAATTTATATAAAATAATATTTTAAAAAAATAAACTCTACTGATGAAATATGTTGTTCAACAAGTCCAATAAATTCATGCTCTCATCAGGGAAAAGACCATAAAGCACCAAATACTTTTGTCATCAAACGCTTGTTGTTTTCCTGCTTGTTTATTTGTTCTTTCTCTCAAAGCTGATTTGCCAGCTCAATTATTATTGGCTGCGTTACGTTAGTTTGTACATCTGTTCATCTGAAGCTCAGTTGCCAACATTAGAGGTTTGATTACCACGAGAACTTTGCAATCATGTGAGTTTAAGGATTTTAAGTAAATATCAAACATTGAACTCTGGTGTTTTTACCTCATGAAGATGAATTTGAATTCTCTTTGCGCCTCGTTTGTCTTCTACAACCTCAATGTACGAAAGGAAAAGAGCAAGTAAAGTGCATTGGTCACAGTTTTCACCTCAGTGCCAAGATTACTGTTAAGCTTATCCATAATATTCTCTTTGCAAACTTGATTGTGTGCAAGAACGAAAAAACCTGCAGGACTTTAGGTGCCAGTCACCCAGATGAAGGTGTCCACCTCTCCCCACTTTGTCAAGGTCTCTATTGATGTTGAACTCTTCTGAGAAATGATGTTCTGTCTTCTTCTCTGAGACCTGAGAACATATTGCACTGACATCTGTGATGGATTTCTTTAAGATCCCTAAACGCAACACACAATGGAGTTATGAAACCGCTTCTGAATGGATAGTGACGTCGAAGGATTAAATATTCAGGCCTTTTGTGTGAGAGCAGCAAAAGATCCTTGGACGCTCAGGTTGAGAGTGTAGTCTGAATGACGCCATGGTTATGTAACTGAATGCTATTGTGAACTTTGTCAATCATCAATGCTGCTTCT
Source organism: Acanthurus lineatus (assembly GCA_029814665.1). Taxonomy (NCBI): domain Eukaryota; kingdom Metazoa; phylum Chordata; class Actinopteri; order Acanthuriformes; family Acanthuridae; genus Acanthurus; species Acanthurus lineatus. Next base: position 4,992,302 of record JAPZDV010000013.1, read on the forward strand.
TCCTCCTGCTGCACTTTTCTTCTAAGACTGCAACTGTTAATGCAGCCTCATTTTCTCTCCAACGTGAGAGACAGTATTATATTTTCTTTGTTTTTTTTTCCTTTATTTTCATTGCTTACACCTGAAAGATGAGGAAAATTATCATTTATTACAGCAGCAACATGTAGGATCAGAAATTCAGTGGCTTCTTCATACCTTTTTATGCAGACTGTAGGAAGAAGCAGTTTCTGGTCTGTTTGCGTGTGTGCTGATTGATGTGAAGCTCCAGCCTGATGAGAGGAGCTTAAACAGATGGTGTCCAGGATGTGTAACGTCTTTTATGATGTCCTTTGCCCCCCTTTAAAGCGAAAGCTGTGGAGACTTTCGAGTGATGGCAGCTCAATGCCAACAATGTCCTGTGCTGTTTTTTTTTTTTTTTTTAACACATGCTGGAGGGCTTTTTTTTGTCAGCTTTGGTGCAGCTGCTGTACCTGTCATGCAGTTTGTTGGGATGCTCTCTGTGATGCATCTGTAAAAGCTGACAAGCAGCTTTTGTTTCTATACGTGTGAATATGTTTGTAAAAGCACAAAACATTTATCGAGAAGCTTCACGGAGGCTGAATTTATATCTTACAGCAGCAGAAACAGGAAGACAAATGGCAGATTATTGTTGCTTTGATCGTGTACATAAGAGCCACAGTCATGCTAAAGGCTCTGACGCAGCTGTGATTTGAGCTAAATGCTAATGTTAGCATGTTAATAATGTCAGTACTAACATGTTGATGTTTAAAAGGTGGGCTATTAAGTTTCCTATGTTACCATCTTAGCTTAGCATGTTACTAATTAGGAATTAACACAAATTACAGCTGAAGCTGAGGGGAATGTCCTTAGTTTTACAGGCATTTAGTCTTCAGAACTGGACAAACTAAAAGACAGACCAGGTTGCTGCACTGGATTAAAAGTCAGGGGATCACAGAAGTTATTTAAATTCTTTCTGAGGGAGACATGAATGTCTTCACCAATTACTTGACAATTTGACCAAAAACTGTATATTTCACTCTGACACACAGTGATCACTGTTTTGAAAAAAAAGCAATACTTCTCATTCATTTCTTGTTCTTGTTATCTCTTGATGTGCTAGAATAACTTCATAAAAGCTTAAAATTTCAGTTAAAAAAATGTAATTAAAATGAAACTTTGTGCCGTCATGGTTATTTTCCTGTTTGGATGACAGCCGTACCTCTGATACTCACGTCCTGAGTGCGCAGAGCAGAAATCACACGGTAACAATGAATGGGATGCTGACAGCACCGTCTCTGTCAGCAGATGATGCTGTTCAGCCTAATGAGAGACAAGCTTAGGCCAAGACTTGACTTTGATTTCTCTCTCCAGTTTGGTTTTGATGGGCAGCAATGCTGTCTCATGGATATTCAGAAGCTGCCACAAAAAAAAAGAGGCTGTCTCCAAAGTCTTTCGATCAGAAAGTGATGCCAGCTCAGTTGGAACAGTGGACACTGAGCCACTCCCTCGTTTGCCCCTGGCTGGCTGCCCTCAGGGTCTGTCTGCTGCTCCCCCACAGCTGGCTTTCTTCATATGTGGTGGTGTGAAAATTTAGTTTGGTTAAACCCTTTTTACATAAGGAGAGCCACTTACCACCAGCTTCTAGTTATTACAAGAATAGAGAAACAAAGCTGAGGCTTGTTTCTTTGCTCATTAGTGTGACATGCTGTTTAAGAAGCTGAAGCTGGGGTGCAAAATTTAAACCAAACACAAACCTACACCTGGTATAAACACACAGTCAGTACCTGCTTATGTTAATAAGAAAACATGTATGTTAATGATGTAGAAAGTTCAGAGCATTAATTCAATGCTAACGTTTGATGTCAATACAGGAACTATGCAATTTGTGCAGAAGAAAAGAGCAACACTGCACATAAAATTCAATGTTTACGGACATTAGAGCTTTAAGCTAACAGCTAATGTCATCATGTAACTTTGTCACACAAACAATGCAAACAATCTGATGTTTAGCAGGTATATTTTTAATGTTAATCATCTTAGTTTAGCATGTTAGCACACTGAGATTTGAAAGCACCAAACAGAAAGTAAAACTAAGGTTAACTGGCGTGACATCAGTTTTGCAAATATTAAGTCATAAACCAAAGCACTGAAAAATTAAATGTTTGAACTGATGATTGTAATACCTGAATAGTTCTATAATCCTGTGAAAAAACTTGAATATGCACCAAATTTCATGGCTATGGCTGCTTCATTCAAACTCAAAAATATCAACCTGCTGATATCAGAATTATAACAAAAGTCAGGGATCACCAGAGTCAGTAAGATTCATCGTTAGGGACCATGAACGTCCACACTGACGTTTCTGACAAACCAATCAGCCCAGATTCATGATCCGGTTATGACCTGCTGCTGCTGCTGGATTAAACTCAGCTGATTTGTTACTGTTCATATATTTCAGTCTGGATTTGAAAAGGCTCCCAGCTCTCCTTCCTCAGCTCTCTTAACAGTAAACGGTCAGATGGGGGGGAAAAAAAACATGTAAACACTGGGGAGCAGCTGTTGAGATCAGAAAGTGTGGAGGTGTCATTTACTGCTGGCAGTGAGCCACACGACGACAACATTAAACTCAGCTGCAATGCAGGTTCCTGCTTTTAAAACTAGTGTGCGATGGCAGCTTGAGATTAGAGCTGCACTGTAATAAAGTCACATGGAAACTCACTTGTGACTGAGAAGCCGGTGGCGATGACCTTTGCTAACTTTGTGAATAGATTTCCTCAGGAAGTGACCATTTATTTAAACTAAATAATTATATCAATATAGCACACTACACAGCCTATAGTTTTCAGATTTTCTTTGGGTGAATTTAATCTTATTTATCTTGAAATTCTTTCAGTGTTCTCACTCCAAAACTAATGTGTTTATACACCCAGAAGGCAGCAAGCGTAGGCAGATGGTTGAGGCATTATGGGACATTTTGACTGATTGATTTTTGATCTTCATGATATTCAAACTTAAAAATGAAACTTCTACTTAAGTTACTGCATTGCAACTCAAATGGCTTGTCTAAAATTAGAAGCCTGAGCTTCTTAGTTTCTTATAAACGACTTTAGTGTGACCAGGAATAAGATATTTAATGTAACATAGAAATTATGTTGTTAATATTGTTCTTTTGCACAACTTGACATCTTTGCAAACTACACTGATGCATAAATCCGATCACACGAAGGCTCAAAATCTTCAAATCATAAAGGGTTTTGTTTTTCATCCAAGAAGTAATTCCCAGTAACAAAGAGCTTACTGGCCTTCAACAATAAGATTAGTCTACACAATATCAACTCTGTAATGGCAGTGATGCAGCAGATGTGAGGAAATGATTCTGCAAAATGACACTAAGTCATTTTATCCAGTCTACTGTGACATAATAGGAGACAATCGATGCAGCATCTGGGACATCTGAGATTGCCCCAAAGCAAACGTGCATGTCAGATTTGTTATTTGCCATTGTTATCTTACTGTGACAGTGTTTCCTCCTCCCAAACACTGTGAACATAATTTATCCCCCTCAATCCTTCTTCCCTCCTACTAAATCTGTCCCCCCTCTGAAGACCAAAACACACCAAGAGCCGCATGTCAGACGTGATCTAAGGAAGAAGTAGTGATGATTTTTCCAAGTAATTCTCACTATAAAAGTGAGTTGTGAGTTTCTTTCAAAGTGTTTTTGGTGGAACTTTAATGGTGAAAGTGAGTTTCAAGCAAAGAAACACAATGATTTCTTGCCGGTTGACTCACTCGGTTCTTGTGCTGTTGGTTTTTGACAAAGTGCTGAGGGACAAATACTGAACCAGATGCCCTTAAGTGCACCTGAAAGGAGAAGGCAAAAAAACAAAAAACAAAAAGAAGTGTGAAGTTACTCTGAACAAATTCCCTGTTCACTCAGATAATAGATGCTTTTTTTTTAACCTACAAGCTGCTGCTCAGATAATCGCTTCACCTCTGCCTTTTATCTTACTCATATCTGTGGCCTGCAAGCTCATATCCATACAGAGCGATGCAGCTGCAGCAAAAAAACATCCATGAATTAAAAGCTTTCAGCAAAATCCGTGACAATGAGGTGTTTATGATTCTGAGGACGTATGAGTTTCTCTTGTGTCTAACAGAAGCTCTGCAAATTTGGGAAGAATTTAAATACTGATTCTTGTTCTGATGTCTTTATCTTCAGCTTCAGGTACTTTCACTTCCCTTGGAGATGCTTTTAAGGAACTTTGCAGACTTCATCAGTCCTGACATCCCTGCAGCGCCTGTCCCTCATACTTGTTTTAAACTTCTTTTCCCATCCATTCCTACATGTGCTAATGTTCTTGTCCACCTGTTTCTTGTGTCTTTGCCTCTTGCCTTCCTAACTGATTAGCCTGCCTTTCAGGACTGCATTCAAGTGACCAAACCAAACTGTGACCTTATTTATCGACCACAGACAGGAAGTAAAGTGCCTTTTAACTCAACCTGCTCCTCTGTATTTGTCTTTAGATTATCTTCCTTGTTGTCACGTGAATAGTTGAAAAATTGGTCTTTTTTAAACTTTGACTGTCCTCAGCTGAAGCACACCACCTGATAAAGCAAAGCTATTTTCTTAAGAGGATATATCATATGAATATTTGTCATTAATCCAATTTAAGAGCAATTTTTTCACCACAAGTTTATCTACAATTGCTGAAGACTTTCTTGAAGAAAGTTCTCCCATGTTACATCAACACAGAAGAGATTAGCTGCAGTAGGCAAAGTGAACAGAGCAGACTAAAGGCAGTTTAACACAAAGTTAAATTAAAATCAACACTTTTTGAATTCTTGTAGTCTAAATGTCTAAGACAAAAGATGAAGTGAAATCTGATGTTGGACTGTGTTAAGAGGCATCTCACATTATCTTATCAAAAACAATTAATTTGTTAAATAAACTCGCTTCCCCTCCCCAAAACTGACCTCCAAAAAACTGATATTTGACATGCAGATTTATTAACTTATTCAACCCCAGCTGCAGTGAAGCATTTTTCTCATGCACATGTGGAAATAAAGAAAAAAAAAGGATAAGGCTGGTTGGTGCATCGCCACATGAAGAAGAAAACTCCCACTGTCTGTCTTACACTCCCTGCCTCACTGTCGACGCTCTGCACCCAAATCAGACTGAGCAAGAGGAAACCAAATCCTTGTATCCATTAAAGCTGTGACACTGAGGGGTCTGCAACAACTTCAGAGGCAGAATTCCTCTCAGATAGACGACCGCGGGACAACCCACTGGGCGAAATTTGCCCCGAGCATTACGGATTCCAAACGACCATCCCGCCAAACAGTTATCTCTGTTAACATATGGTTTCTAATATTAGCAAGAGATTAGTGGCCGTCTTGAATCATTGTCAGAGGGTGAGAGAATGCAAATATATTACGGGGAGGGGAAATATTATTTGAACATATTTGCAAGTTGAGTCTCAAGGTCAAATAGGAGTCGTCCCGCCTGTGAAGCTGGTCAAACAGGAAGTCTTGTCTGTGCTAATGCCAGAACATTTTGATCTGTGATTACCTTCAGGGGTCCGAGGAAGTCTCCGACTGTGAAAATATGGAAATTGCACTGTCAAGCAAAGACCTGACCGCTGGTGCCCTCATTGCTCCGAGTGCCAAAGTGTCCCGTTTTTAGAAACTTCATTTCTGCCCTGATGTCACATCACAGAGGCATGTGGGCAGCCTAATGCCCCCCTCCGGTCACCATTAGTGACCTTTTGTTTGGCGCAAAAACCCCTCCGGTCAAACTAAGTGCCCTTATACTGTGACCTCAAAGCAAAATGAACATTACATTTACCTTTAATGTAGGAGTTGCTCCCTGTTTTACATTTTCAGCAAAGTGCGTCACACTATTCTCTTACTAAACTATATGTGGAAATGTGATGTTAATGTAAAAATGATCTGTGATGCCGTTTTAATAGAAAGGGATCACAGAGAGTCATCAGTGCTTTGGAAGCACCAGAGTTTATTGTTGACTTTAAACAGCATATTAGAGTTAACTGAGCCAACATTTTTATTTTGAAAATGCTGCATATTATTCATTTAAGTTGGCAATATTATGTCGTTTTTTTCAGTAGCTTTTAAATTTATTCTTACAATTTGAGAAAACCGGAATGATAATGATGATCTCAGTTTGTTAGTCTGACAAATATATTGGCTTCTTTTGGTGCAAACGTTTAGCATCTACAGGTCAAACAGCTGCTTTGGGGCATAACTGTGTGGCCTGGCTGAGACCATGGATTTAAATAAAGTTAAACAAGAAGTGTCCACTTTCTGACTGTCCAAAAATAAAACCAAAACATCCCTTGATTCAAGCACTACGATCTGGCCAGGTGAAGTCATTTGGGGTCACAGTCTGCTTAGTGATTGGCCGATTTCAGGTTTACAGTAATCTATTATTCATGAAGAAATGTTCCTGTTTTTAAAGGTATCAAATAACTAATTAAAACAAAACTTATTCAAAAACATGAACACTTAAACATTCTGCAGTCAGACTCTACAAGGTGAACAAGAACTTTTTTTGGCTTTACTTCTAAAAAAACTGTCACATTATCCATCTTATTCATGTTGATGGGAACAATCGCCACAAGACCACGAGCCAATGGGGAAACATTTTTTTCCAAAAACACCCTAAAGTTCCTGCCATATAGATTTTTTTATTGGAAATCAATGCAATAAATGGCACAAACATCTTCATTTTTTCCTGCCAGTGCTGCTAAAACCGGCACACTTGGACCTGAGATGTCTCCAGCGTTATCAGGCCAGCCGGCAGCCGGTCCACACCGCTCACTCACCGTGTTGAAAGGTGTATGGCATTTTGATAAGAGTTCTGAGTTTACCTGCATTACCATGTTTCTTGCTGGGTGTTATGACGGCCTGTATTACTCTTTGGGGTGTTGTGTCTGCCCTCCAGGCAGGTTTTTTCGCCGTTATCTGGGCCTGGCCAGGCTCCCACAGGAGAGCTATAAATGAGCGGTGAGAAATGTGATAGCTCATGTGTGGCCATACACTACCTTTACTCTCATGAATAAAACATCGAGAAGTGTGCGCCGTTTATGCAAGAAATACGTGTGGGTCTATCCAATTACATGCATCTCAATGTGTGTCAGTGTTTATCACTGGCCCAGTTCCTGTTTCTCCTCTGCACATGGAAATTTCAAATTATTTTGCCATCAAACTCCTATTTTGTACTATAATAGCACTCTCCAGCTCACCAATCATATCTTAATGAGAGGTTGGATTGTGGAGGGAAAACTCTTTTTATTTCTTTCATTCTCTCTGTGAGGCGTTCCTCCTCTGCTCCATGCTCTCCTTCAAGAGATAAACAGCTTACCTTTGGCATGACCCATTCCACTTTAATAAGCACTGAGTACTCCACTGTCCCACTTTTCAAAGCCATTAATTTGATAAGTGAGGGGATCTCACACTTAGCAATCATATTCTGGACAATTAAACCCATATCTGAAGAATAGGGCCTGTCTGGAGGGCTTTTTAGTGCCAATTATGTGCAACCATTTGTCTCAATGTCTAATACTCCTTTAAAATGAGCCATTGTTGTCAGAGAGCCATTGCTGATCCAGTGACGTAATATTTGGTCTTCAGTTCATTTGATTTTACATTGAGAACAGGTTATCGCCGATGCGGTTTCAACTAGCAAAAATTGTTATTTCCATAAAGTTTTTCCACATTAACTTAAGATAAGATATTCCTTTATTAGTCCCACAATGGGGAATTTTGCATTGTTGCAGCAGCAAGTGGACAATAAAAGACAGATTGTAAAAAGCAACAATAAGAATAAAGAACAATAAATAATAAATACAAAATAAGAACAAAAAATTGTACATTTACAAGGGTGACAGTATTAAGTGATAATATTCAATTGCACAGATGAAATTTGGAATAATGTACATATGTATACACAACACAATATGTATATTGCACATAATTGAAATTATTAGTACATATAAAATACTAATAATACTAATAATATTATATTGAAGCAAACTTTGTATTTATAGACACCCATTTTGGTCATGATCTATGGTCTCTTGTTAGATTTTACTCTCCATGTTAATGAACAAGATTTAGGAATCATGGTGGTATGATACAATGGATCCAAGTGGTTACAAAAGTGATTGGTCTGTTTCCTCTTATCTGTGCACCTTTGGGTTGTTGATTAGGGATGAGAAAGGTGAGAGAGTCCTGGTGAAATCTTTGGAGGTCAAACGAAAACAGAGGTCTAAATAATAGATGTTCATCACAATTTTGAGAGTGTCATACGTGCACATCTTGTACACAACCTGTAAAATAATATATTGTATTAGCCATTTAATATATATATATTCCTTCAAGTTAAAGTGCAGCTTTGCAATGGATTGCTTTAGTTAACATAGTTTTTTTATGTATATGATGTACTTCCTGAGCTACTTTTATATAGAAGTTACGTATTTACCTTTCTTTAACTTTGTTGTCCTTATCTGCTCTTTGAGAGCAACTTATAACCTAAAAAGTCAAATTCCTTGTATCTGTACACCATTTAAGTTGATTCTTGTCCTATTTTCAGATTTTTCAGCACGTTAAAGTGTCAAAGTTTGTTTACTTTTTGCTACGTCCTCAATACATGACGGGGGTGCCATAATTATATGACAGCTCATGCTAAAAGCACGTTTTCAACCCCAAGTATACTCAAAATGCATACATACTTTGATTTTTATTTTAAATAAGACACAATTTGAAAGAGACCCATGGACGGTTTGATAGGATGAGAAGAAAACAGAGAGTAATTAGTCTGGATTCAAACTGTGGTAAACAGACCCTGATACAGACACGAAACACTGGCAGCAGCTTCACTGGACATCAATTAACAAATATCCACAGCAGGAGAGACTGACTAGAAATGTTGTTTTTTCCTGCACATCACATCTTTATCTACAGATGAGAGTCTCTGGGGTCCTCATGATTCAGTTCAATGTGCTGCAATGTGATGAAAAGGAACAATTAGGGATCCATTTCAGCTCCTATACATGATTTACAATAATAAAGGGACTCATCACTGTGTTATGTTACTGTTATTATGTTATGTTGTAATGCCGCTCAGCTCTGTTAACAGTCAACATAAACTTTTGCATTTTGACATTTTTTGTTCTGTAAACATTGTGTTTTAACATGATTTAGAGAATCATCTTTTTAAACTAGTAAATTGATGCATAATCGTCCACGTCTGCATCTACTGGTCTATTATTTTTCCTCAACACTGACCTCCTGTCACCTCAAAAAATGCATTTTATGCTCTGATGTTTTTAATGCAACACATGACCAGAGCTGATGGCCAGTCTGCCTGGATTCCCTCAGGCAGGCCTTAAACCTGCGGCAGTAAACATTACTGTAACCCTACCATACGACTACACAGAGTATACTGTCATTTGGACCCTGTGGGACTCAGAATGAGTTTCAGACATCAAGAAGACCTCTATTTCCTGCCCTGTTGGACTCTGCAGCGTGCCGCGATTAAATTGTTGTCATGTCACAGTGGAATGAGAGTAATAACCATGTTACCACACAGACTGTTAAACCAGAAAACAACAGCAAAGGAATTTTACTCAGGCAGCAGGTCGACCAGACTGACCTGAGCTCAAAACGACCAACGACACACACCACAGCCTTACATCTCACCATGACAAAAGAAGAACTACGAGGAGGACGGAGCTCTTGATTTACCTGCTTTTTGTCTGGAGGCTTCAAAGGGTCAGCCAGGTCTCGTCATTGTTTTCCTCTGAGCAGATATGAAGTTTCACGAACTAATAAACCTCTCATCAGACTGTTTATTGCTCTGTTTTGGGCTTTCAAATAATCCCTTAACGGATCAGAGTGGTTTTATTTCTTTTCACTTTTTTTTTTTTTTTGGAGTGTTTGATGGCACCGAGTGAGTCACTGTGTGATCACGACTCAGGAGGAGACAAAACTTCACAGACATGTCACAGACCAGTTTGATGGCACATTCATGTTGGGAGCTTCAGTCCCTCTGTGATTCAGATTGCAATTCAAAAAAAAAAATAATAATAACAGCATGTTGTGCTTACAACCGGCTCCCAGGAGAGGCCAAAAAAGAGAGCTAAGACTTATTGTTAATTTAGCTTTCATAAGTGCTTTTAGTGACAATCACACTATTACAGAATAAACACAGTCATTCACAAACATTACATGTGCCTCCTTTCAAGCTGCTCTGTGAAATCTCAAAAAGAGCTTTGTGATACAGGCAGAAATGGGATGGCACACTCTGTGCTTTGTTTCTGTCTGGATGTTTCATCCGTGAGACAAGCCACCTTGTTTTGGTAGACGAGATTAGATCATGATTCACTTCATGGAATCAATTTCACAGTGTATTACAGCAGCATCCCCTGCAAGATCAGTCTGAATGTCATTTTGGGGGATGATTTGTCTCGCTCGGAGCGCACAAGCATTTCCCACGTACTGTACCTGCACTCCTCAGTTTATCATATTTGCCCTCGGAAAATCTTTATTAGCGTGAAAGGCTTGCATTCGGTCTCATGGGAGAGCAGGCTGGCATTGATGCGGATGACAGCAGCAGTCTCTTTCACACTCTGTAGTGTTGACAGACGTTGAAATAGTAAGGATCCGTGTGAAGGCACAGCAGAGCTCACTGCTCGAGCTGCAACGGCTATAAATATTTCAGGAAGTAACAATCAGGGCTGTTTATTCTTTTTGGGAAGTTATCCGTAAGTATGACTGACTTGTTTTGAAGATGGTTGTTGTTTTGACAGATTTCAGGGCTGACGGTGACTGCTTCCTGTCTGTGTGCTGTGTGCACGCTGACGCCGTGTCTGACACTTGTGCTGAGATGAAGCCGACAGGCTGTGAGTGCACACATGAATGGTGGGAGCAATAATGACACTGCAGCTATATGTCAGTGCTCGGCGTTCTCTTTAAAGTCTTGTTTTTTCTCATAAATCTTTGACGTCCTCATCTTTATCAGGGATGGATAAATATAGAGTCACTAAATGACTGTTTTACTGACAGCTTTAGTTTCCTCTTAACTGTTCTGCTTGTTTAAAGTTGCTTATTCAGGTAAAAATATAGAGCAGTAGGCACCATTACGGACGCTGTGTTCAGGTCCAAAGAACACTTTATATAATATTCCATGTAAGTCCAGACTGAGATCCCAATATGATGATTTTTTGTACATTTATGTTCCCCAGAGGAAGATTCCCACAGAGTGAAGATCCATGAGACGAGTCTAAGATCACATCTTTGGCGTCTGAGTCTCATCAAATTCAAATTTATGTGAAATGAATGTTTTTGTGTCTTTTTCTTTTAAATTTATACCACTTAAACAATTTTGGCTCCAACATTCGTCCACCTTCTCACTTGGTTCCTCCTACTCTCTGTCCTATTTCTTTTCATTCTGGTTTCTCTTTGCAATGACAATAACAAACAAACACATTTATTATTGTATGCAGCTGGAAAGTTACATATAATCTGATAATAAATAAAACAAAAAGGGCAGCATTTATGACGCAAATAACTGCAAGAGAAAGTTCACGGAAATTCACAGTTTTTCACATTTTCTTGTTCTTTTTCTATTTGTTCTGACTTCATCCTGTCATCTGTGTTTCTCTCCTCTTCTCTCCCTCTTTGTGCTGTCAACCAAAGTGTGAACATAACAACCAAACAGAGTGTTTATGATAGAGGCAGAGAGATGTGGGAGACTCCACACCAATTTATTATAAAACCATTATTAAATATTGGGTCGTAAAAACAGTCTAACACAATGGAACTATTACAGATTTTCTAGTTGTTGTGACTCCCACCAATGAATTTATTGCATTTTTGCTACAGTGTGCTTACTTCAGCTGTATGACTCTTATTGTCCTCGGTGTCATTAGCATTGGTATTTCTTTTTTCTTGGTGATAAAGTGATGGAAAAATGTCAAGAACAGACAACCTCATAAATGGTTACCACACACAAGGTGTTTTTTTATTCAATGCATCTGTAATACCAGAAATAGCTTCCTGTTTGTAGGATAAGCGGATAAAAAAAAGCCAAAAACAACCAATAAACGTGATCCATGGTTCTTAAAAACACACATGACACTTCCAAATTTAATGTTTAGCAAATCAGGGCAAGAAGGAAAACAAACAATGTGAAAAAGAGGCAGAGGAGAGGTGTTAGGCCTTTCTGAGCAGGTGGCACAGACGTCCAGATGCTGCAGAGAAGCAGCGAAGCAGATAATGTCCTGCCTAGATTACCTTCAGGGCCTGATTACAGTGGGGCGTCCTCATCCGGGGCGGACAGGAGCTGGTTCTGCAGGGATCAGCTGTTCCCACTGCCATCCTGATGGTCCGAGGTCCCAACCGTCCTGAAACACAGAGGTCTGAAAACATCTTTATGGGTGGTATGGGTATGTTCATTCCAAAAATGTCACAAATCCACTAAGGGAAATGGCTTTGCCTGTAATAAAGAGTAGCCACTCTTTTGCATTCATGATATTCTAGCTGGTAAGCTGCTAAATGGGGGGTAATGAAGTCATATTTCTGAACTGTTGCTCTCAGACTCTTGTTGTCAAACAGAGTGGCTGCAACTGTCTTGTTTGCTTCTCATTAAAATATGTTTTATAAGCAGCTTCAACAAACTTGACAACCTTCTACTGAGTATGAAGGCTATGACAAGTTAATTTCTGAGAATTTAAACCTGTATAAATAGCTTGATTGTGCACCAAAGATGGTATAAAATACAAATTATTCAAAAAGGAAGTGATTAATATAGATATTCACTGTTCTCTTAAAACAGCTGGGTACTGTAGCTTTTCAGCAATCATTACTGAAACACAAGAAAACAGGTGTCTTTTGGGGGACTATTTTTTTTGTAAGGGAGTACTTAAAACACAAGAGCTGTCACCAGTTGTACACTGGTGCTCAGTGATGTGTTTTGAAATTTTTTGACTTGACTTGTACAGATGAATAAGATATATAAAGTATACATTTATATATATACACATATATACACACACAAGACTTCAGCTACCAGCAGTATTTTTTATTAGGATCATCCATTGATGTTTTCAAGTTGTTATTTTATGCAGATTAAAGTCTTAACTGTCCTGTTTTTATTTTATTTTTAGAAATAATGTTGCTTAACCTGCTTAATGTCAGACTGTGTGAAAAAAACTGGGCCTCTTCCTCAGTGATTATGCATGAATGTGCAGGATTAAAAATTATCTGACTAAACCTCCCGAAAAAACTAACTGAAGAGTGAGGCCGTGTTATTTGCCCTTGATTAGAAAAAATTACGTTTCTGGCTCATGCAGCGCGGCCTCTATCTTTTCATCAGCTACCACTGTCTAACACTGTTAACCTAATTGGTGCATGACTGCCTGCACACAGAGGGACTGATGATAATTGCTTATGGTGGTCATTTTGCATATTGATGTAACTTCCAAAATTATTTAGCCCAGTAGCTCATTGACCTAATTATGACCAATAACCAATGAAGATTAGATACTCGATCTTCAGACAAATCTTTGTAAGTGTAATTATATTTTTCTCTGATTTTTTCTTTAATTCCACAAAGGCGGGACATCAACGTCAGCACAGCTTGTGTTCAATGATCAGCGTCAATGAACAATCTATGTATTGCATTAATTTTTGTGTTAGCTCGTGTCCCCCAGCGTTTTGTTCCTGATGTCATGATACTCTGCTGCCATGATACCACTCCATAAAGTCTAGAATTAGTTTTGTTTTATCCATCAAAATCCATCTTTTTGCAAATATGTTTCTTGCTTTCTTGCGTATTATCAATTTTATTCCTTCATGTTTAAACATTAGGGGGGAAAAACAAAATAAGAGTGTGTGTACAAGGAGTGTAACTCGAGAGACGGAGAATCAGCAGAGACACACTTGGCGGTGCCATTTTTAGAGAGTGCAAACATAATTAACTAATCTTGCTGGCTGACACGTTACAAATACAGATGTAATTGACTGTCAGTGTGAGTTTGAAATATTCATACAGATGAGTCGCAACAGTTAGACAGTGATACTGTAACAAACACAATCCCAAAACTAATTGGGTCAGCCGCTGCTCAAAGAGGCAATTTGGAAAAGCAATTACAGTCTCCAGTTTGCTCATCGGCGTCTGATAGCCGCGTGAAAATGTCTAAATCCTCTGATGAATCTTTTCAAACATGACTTCACAACACCTAATCAATTCCGGCATCATAGGTAAGCGATGCATGCACAGATACTGCAGCCACCAATCCTTGAATGAACTGTTCTCAGTGGGAATGTGACCAATCCCATGATCCAATCCCATTATCACCAAAGTAACGGCCCCTGGCTGCATATGATCAAACACTGGATTTGTGCCTCTGAAGTTTAACCGACTGAAACCAAATCCAAAGGAGTTGAAAATGAAGCGATTGATGTTGAAGGTGAATGAAATTGCTCACACACACCCAGTCTTGTATGAAAAGAGTGTTTAATAGCAGGGAATCAATAGAGAATGACTTGGAGATACAACATGTCACACTGCAATGGCTCAGTAATGATTACTATAATTTATTCCAAGTCAATTCAGGGTTTCAAATTAAAAAGGCTTTGCTCAACTTGTTAATAACTTGTTTTTTTTTGTTTGTTTATTTGATGTTTGCTACATTGTGGTGTAAAATAAGCAGAATTCACCGTCTGAGGACCAAGAATGTCACTACAAAATACCATGACTTGTAGTTGTTAAGCAAGACTAATAACCCACTAATTAACATCCAGGAATATTCTCGTTTTGTTATGCATTCCTTAAGTCTCACTGTTTTATTTAATGACACATTGATACCCATGATGCATTTGGACATCCTCTGTTTGCAGTGGCAGCAGAGTGATGTGTCTGACACCGATGCTCCTTTGCTTTGCAAGCAAAAGAAAAAAATGATTCACAGCTCCTTCAATTAGCTTCTAGGTCCTAATATAGTAGCCAGGGAACAGCACATTGCCTCAGCCATGAATCAAACGGAATTACAAAACAGAAAACATGCCAAGACTGAGCACAGAAATGCATCCCACTTCTAAATATGCGTCTACATATTCCATCCATTCACTCATGTACTACCATTTCCACATCCATCAGTGCATAGCTTGATAAAGATTAGTCACAATGAGTGCCTTGAGTCAGCTAATGCTCAGCTAAATCATTAATTTGCTCCAATTAAAGAGGCGAAAACCTATTTCTGGCTCGCGCACTCACTCTTTGAAACAGCTGCGTTATTAGTTGTTGATTAAGTTTGTTTGTGAGCCTCTGTTCATTTGCATTTTTTGAAGCTCCTTACAATTTTCTGCCTCCAAAATGCATCCAAAGGCAGTCGGCAGATGGTTGCTATTCAGTGTTTATCAAGCAACACTAACTTTTATGTCTTTCCCTCTAAACTCCAGGGACTCATTATCAGTGCTAGTTAGACGCTACAGTAAAAGGCAGTTCGGAGGTTGAACACCTGGCAGCAGAGATGAGCGATGTAACAAAATTCAAGACATCTTCTTGGTAAATTTGTATGATATATAATATAGAAAAAGGAGGCTGAAAAGAACATGCTGTAAGGTTAATCCTAATATGGGAAACCCCCCCCCTGGGCTGGTCATTCATTGTGGACCCCCAGGATCCTGTGACCATCTTCCAATTGTACTTGTACATCCATCAGTTAAGCTTATTTTCTTTCAAAGCCAGGCTTTATCAGTGTGGGGTGTCGGGGCCAGAGGCGCAGACCTGCTGAAAACCATCAGAATAATTCAATCAGATTGCCCAGAGATCTCATTACAGGTCTGGAGTGGGACGCTAAGCATTAGACTTTCAGTGTTGCCGGCAGAGGCTCTCTGAAGGCGGTGGGTCGGCTGATTGACAGACTGTGGGTTCTTTCAGGGTGAATTCATAGTTAAATTGCCTTCTGCTCCCCATTCTGTATCAGTGCTCTCTCTCTCTCTCTCTTTCTCTCTCTCTCTCATCCCTCACATTCTCTGCTACCATCTTTGAAGTCCTCCGTGTAAAAAGATAAAGCAGAGCAGCCGGCGCTCATAACGATACATTTTGTCATGAAAGAATCTGATTTTATTAGTGTCTCTTTCTTGGTTTTAGGCTTTGAGACACTTAAAACCAGGTCTTGTATACGGTGTGATGCATGTACTTCAAATATTAACTCACCAAATTGACTTACAGAGTTCATTTTAGGTCCGGTGTATTGGATTCAGAGGAATCTACCCGAAGAATACAACAGAAATTGAACATAATACTCATAAGTGTGTTTCCATTAATGTATAATCACCTGAAAATTACAATTGTGTGTTTATTGCCCTAAAATGAGCCTTTTATATCTACAGGGGAGATAATCCTCTTTCCCAAAATCACCATGTTGCCCTGCTGTGTTTTCAAAGAGGAAATGTGAGCGAAAGAATATTCAGTTTCATGCAATCTGCAACTCCACCACTAGATGCCACTAAATCCTACACACTTCATCATTAAATATGTATTTTTTTACTGCAACTTCAAGTTTTGAGCGTCCTCATGACTTAGAGTCTGGTCTAATATATGAGTTAGTTTTAATTAGCCACATTAGCAGCATTAATGTAAGGATGATAATGTTGGTCTGTCAATCGATTGGCTGGTTTGTTGGTTTGTCAGTACCTTAATGTCGGACTAAATACTTGGAACAGCTACAACACTTCCATTATTTTCAGATGCACTTTGTGTTTAGTGCATAATGCTGATGCTAAAATAAAATATCAAAATGCTAATCTAATGGTACATTACTTGCTATATGTCATCTTTAAGGTTGTCTGCTAATACTTGCATTAATCCAAAAGGTACATTTAGCCAAAGTAGAGCTTCAAAGAGCCTCTAGCATGATTGCAGACTCCTGGTTTTGTAGGTTGAGAGGAAAAATATATGAATTCTGGCAAAGTTTGCATCCTCAAAGTTTTGTACTTCATCAAAGAGCACAATAAAAATATTCATGTTATCTGTTTCACTCATGGGATCACAAACATCTTGCCAGGTACTAAAAGCCCCTCGTATCAAGTAAAACATCTCACCTGGAACCATGTTTACTCTAAAAAAAAAAAATCTTGAGATCATTGAATATGTTTTTTTTTTTCCTCTGGTGCATTGTTCCTGTGGTGCAGAAATAGAAGTGATTTTTCAAATAGTCTCAAGGGCAAAGAGTGAATTGTACATTGTCAGATAAAAAGCTGTTCAGCTGCTACACAGCATCTAACTAATGAAATACAAATCACAGTCTGAAGCTGTGCCGGGTGTCTCTCTATGTAAGTCTAACTGCAGCATCTGGAGAGAACACTGTGCACATTTTCTCAAGTTAAAATCTCTGCTGGGAGCTGCAGGTTTAATGGCTCCTTGTTGCTTTACAAAAGGCTTTAACTTTGTCATCTTTAGCTCTGTGAGGCAAAATCAGTAAAATACAGCAAAGATACAGCATGTTGTAACTCCCCAAAACTGCTAAATATTTCTGCACTGACTAATAATCACAAATGGCTTATAATAAACAAATATTCTATTCACTTATTTTGACTTTTTTGTCGTTTTTGTCACATCACCTTTTATATTGAGGTTGCCTCTTCAGCAGCAGCTTTACTTGACTTCACTAACCTGTCTTTCTTCTTCTCTCCATCTTCAAAAGACTTGCTCCATTTGCTCCCCAATTATATTCCATTACTGGACTCATACTGGAGGCTGGGCCATTTAGCTTTTTGACCCCTCTTTCTTTCTTTCTTTCTTTCTTCTCCCTCTCTTTGAGAGTCGACCAGAACATGTGACTCAGATTGAGACACTAAATGAAGCAGCAAATCTACCGAAGAGGACACACTAAAAAAAAAGAAAGTAGATAAACATCTTCAGTAAAATCACTCTCAAAAAGGAATATGTTCCACCGAATGAGTAGATCCAGAACAACTACAACATAAACTTTGTGGTGGGATTGTTTTTTGAAAGTAAACATGAGTTAGGAAGCAAACATCTCCAGGTAACATCCATGTGAATGATACCTAAAAAGCTACCAAACTTCACTGGAAAATTGATAAACTTTTAGCACAATCATAACATGAGTTTTCTGTGGCGAAAATCCTCCTTCTGTTTGGATTTTAGTAACACATCAAAACTTTCTTGACTCATCAGATAAAACACTTTTGCATTAAAATTTAGGCAAGTTTTACATTCCTCTACCAAAGCAGAACATCCTCTCTGGACAGCTTTTTTTTTTCAGAGTTAATCCAAGAATTTCTCCGCATGTGACAGATGAATGTTTGTAATGGGGCCATATCTTGCATATATTACATTAAAATAGCATTGGAGATGAGGGTTGCAATGTGTGAATTCCTCTCTTGTTCCTTTTGCCCTCTGGCTGTGCTTGTTAGTGTTTAATGAGCGCTTGATCATATGTGAAGTCTTTTTGGTCAGCTCAGGATAACATGGTGAGGAGTGGGAGGAGGTGAAGGAGGTCTCCCTAATATTAACTTCTCCTCCAGCTCTTTAAGGACACTTGCAGCCTTGAGAAACAAGAACTTCTGCCTGCGAGGTCAGGTGGTCAAAATCCTACCAGTATGCTGACCAACTGGGAGAAACTGGATGGTGAGGTTGAATGAGTTAAAGTCAAAGTGCCCTTAAGCGGGACATCTGGCCCTGAGCTGCTCTCGCGGGCAATAAGCAAAAGACTGAGGTTGTACTGGACGGCTCCCAAGTGTGACTATGTGTAACCTTATCAGGGAGAAACCATTGCCGTGCTGTGAACAAGCTTGTGTGCTCAGCAAACCTTTCCCTGCATAATTAACACTCGGAAAAAATGAACTTGGGTGAGTATGGGGTGAGGTCAGCCATGCTGTTACCATCTGTGCTGCAGGAGAGGAGCTACCTTCACTATTCTGCACACAGAAAAAAAAAATGTTGAATTAAATCCACACCACAATATCCCGAGGACCCTTTGAAGTATTTTAAAAAATCACCGGGGAGCTCTAAATTCACACTCATAAAATGTATTTACAATATTTATATGGTTTGTTGCTCAGTTTGTGGCAAAATTGTGAATATGTTCCAGCCCCTGGGTACATCTGCCACAGTAAAATATAGAAAATGTTAAATCCTTTTATTGCAAAGCTCCCTTTATGAATTAGATTTTGTTCTTTAAGGATAAACAAAAAAGTCACTTATTTACTTAAGACTATAAAATAGACTTATCATATAAAAAAAAACGTGAAAAAAAAGTATTGCAGAATTAACACTGCAGATAAGTTGAGACTTTTACAAAGACGTACTGAGAGGTAAGAAATTTAATACGAATTAAGACGACTGACAGATGGTAATAAATAGCCAAACACATTATACAGTATAGAGAACAAAACCTTACAAATACCTACACTAGATATTGTATATGGTTAAAATACAGTTCATATAGTGTAAAATAGTGCTAGTCATGCTAGCAGCTATGTAAGACTGTTAGCAACACAGCTGTTCTTTAGCTAAATGCTAATGTAAACATACCAACATGCTCACAATGATAAGTTAACTTGCTGACATCCAGCAGGTATAATGTTTACCATGTTTAATACATTAGTTTAGTGTGCAAACATTTGTTAATTAATGTTTTTAGCTTTGCAGGTATTTAGTCATTAATGAAACACAACGGTAATGCTAGGATAAAAAAACGTTTTGTTGAAGGTCATCATGAGAGGTCAGTTTCATTCTGTGTAAATAAATACGGCACCAATCCATCCAGAAATATTGAGATATTTCCCTGGATTTTTGAAAACTCTGACTTCAGTGGGTGTTGAGGAAAAGTCAGAAAGATCCATCCTCTGGAAACCATGAATTTCTCTACAGTGTTCATAAAAGTTCAATCAAAGGTTATTGAGATATTTTTATATGATATTCATTGAACATCAGACTAACAAACCAACATTGCTATCATTAGATCAATACAACATGGTCTTACTTGGAATCAGTGAGAAGATAACAAATGGTGCATGTATGTTAATTAAAATGACAGTATTCTACCCAAAAATACACCGAGCAGTTGCTTCTCAATGTGTCACTGTGTTTGTGTCGTTCCTCACTCACATGAACTGGAACTTAATGCGACAGTAGTTTCGTTCACTCGGCAGCAGGGTTCAGCCACCGTCTGCTGCTCGCTCACTTCGATCTGTGCCAGTGGCTTCGTCCATCCAGGAGATTCACTCCTGCATGCCGAGTGCATCAGGAGAAGCACTTCGCTGTAAACGAACGAAGCTGAGGTCCGTGGTGTTTTTCTCCGCCAAGTGTCCTTCAGCGAGACACTTAAAAGCAATTCCTTCTCTTTAAGTTACACAATGTTAGGCCATTAAGGAAAAGTTGTAAAATTGTAATCTAATCATTGGTTTATGGACAAACCTTTAAATCATTTGACTGTTAATGGGGGCAACTGGACCATCAATCTCTTTATGGGAAGTAATCATCAATTATTGTACAGTTTCCACTAAATTAATAATAAATCTTCCCTCAAACTACTCGTATATTCATGGCCTGTAGTTGTGGACTCATTCATTATGGTCGCTGTGAGCAGAGTCTGTCCACGTTTGTGCTTTTATGTCTCAGGTATTTTAGCTTAATCAGCTTCTATCAATGACCTCCTTTCTTTGTCTATTATGATAATTGAATGTAAGGTCAATGAGAATGTAGGATTTTTGTCCTTTTTTTTAATTATATATGTGTGTGACACACCCCCAGTATGGTTTCTGATTACATACATGTAGAGTAATTTGACATGGTAATTTCACATGGCACAGCATCCGTCCATATCATCAATTAACATGGGGGGATTGATAAGTTCATGGCCTGTAATAACATATTATGAAATAACACTGCACATGAGAATGTCATACATTTTCTCTTCATTACATAATAACACATGCATTGTGTTATTATGTAATGTGTCTGAATGCAATATATTATATATTTATGTTCAAACATTGTGATGATTATAGCAAATTTTTAAGCTGAGCTGTTTTTTTGTTGAAATATTATGTAAAAAACAATCATATTAGACCCTAGAGGCATTTAAACACGCACAATTTACACATCTTAAATTTTGTTTTCATAGTAAAATCAACCGTCCAAGTTGTTTGGGAGTTTGGAGTTTTAATTTCTGAGAAAAACAAAGAAAAATGGAGATTAATTTAGCATGTCACATGAAGATTTAACAAATCTTGTCGCTGTGTTAAACATTTATGTACAAAGATTTTGGCTTGTACACACACTCTCCTTGATCTTGTTGTATCGTCACATTTTTAATCAAACAACTCGGGAGTAATTATTACATTTCATTTGCGGCGTAATTAATGAGATAATCCTTGTGTTTGGCAGTTGTCTCTCCCAATTTACAGTGTTAATCTCATTGTACAATAATCCAGATATTATCTAAGTGTATAAACAAATGAGTTGTAACATTTATCTGTCATGAGCGCTGATAAGACTTATTTGCACATGCGAGTCATTGAAAGCAACACTGTGATTCTTCTCTCCAACAAAGTGGTACTTCTGACACGAATACTTGTTATTCAAGGCGTTTGTCATCAAGTTATTTCAGTCCTTGAAGTCAGAGTTGTGTCCAATCACTTCTTCCTAATATGTTTGGCACTTTTCACTGTTTGGATGTAAATTTCTCTCCTTACATAAATTAACCAGAGAAGGAAATGAAGCCCTCAGCTTGATTGCCTGCATGTACAAAACCTATTAGATATTTGACCTATCAAAACGTAATCGCTGGTAACTGGGAAATGAAAATATATGTGGATATTTTATGCATATTAATCATGAAAACAGATATATTGCTATTACGCTGAGATTAGTTGCCTGTGGCGTTTTTTTTGAGGAAGCGTTCTGAGAGAAAATTGATGTGAAAACCGCATCTTAATTGAGTTTCCGGCTCATGGAAGGATCCCTAATGGAACCAGCACCAAATATTGGTTGTTTTATGCTTCAAATGTTGAAGGGAATCACACAACTTGAGGCGACTTTATTAGAAACATTTACAGGCAGAGTAAATGGAGACAAGATGGATTTAGAAAGTGTGTGGTCTTTTTATATTCACTTTAACCAAACACTTTAATGTAAAAATATTAATTTGTCAAAGTGTCACTAATTAATCAAATATTTCTATGATGTCTGGTTTATAAAGTAATAGCTTTTCTACATGAAAATCCATGTAGTGGTGCTTGTATCAGCTGTTTTGATTGAAAAATAAATAAAGATGTTATGTTAGCAGATATTTTTTAGGCAGAAAATTAATAATAAGGAACTTTTTTGATCATTTTTTAGCCTCTGACTGTTCAGAAAAACAACAAAAACCTTCCTAAATACTAATAAAATGATGCTCTGCACGGAAAGGTCCCCCCCCCCCCGTCACAGCAAAGAGTCAACATGTGTTTCTGCAGTCAGAAAATCCCCTCCCCAGGGGCCTGCTAACACCTTCTATCACACACCATCAGCAGGATGTTTATTTTCAAACACCCTGCTGCTGATTGTGCCGTGGCTGATTTAATAAGCAGAGAGAAATTGACTTTGCAGGGTTTCATGCTTCACCCCGGTGAGGTTTTTTTTTTTTCTTCTTCTTGCTACGTGGAGCACACATTACTGGAGCAGGGGGGAGTGTTCGCTATTCACTGGTGATGATGCATAGAGCAAAATGGTTACCTGGTGGCTCAGCTGCAGTGTGTCTCCTCGAGATGTTTGATTGGTGCAATCTCCTCTGTCTGCTGGTAATCAGGCATCAAGCTGTGTACCCGCTCCAGTTTGTATAGACGGAGAGCCCAGCGTGATGTATAGGACAGTGTGTGAGAGAACTGGAAAGAATATATATCAAATTTGAGCAGCAAACAAAAAAAAGGTAAAAAGACATTGTTGGAGACAACAATAGACGCTGATAAAGCTTCACCTCCCACTGATCCAAGTTGGAAACATTGAGATAAATAAGCTAAAAACAACACAGTCTGCTGCACTTATCACCAGGATGGTTTTTATTTTCCCCACCAACACAAAAAATAACCCAAGGCAAAGAAACTTAATATACAATAAATGTTCACATTGTTTTTCAGTGGCTACAGTCTAATAATACCATTACCTTTCCATTACCTTCTCTGCACGAAAGTAAACTACTGAACAGATTTTGAGGTAGTTTTTCATGCTGATTCATGTTTAAGATGTTGTCTAATAAGTCCAAACCATTTTATTGGGAATTAATGTTGGCATTGCATGTTCAACAAACCACGGAGACGTCAGAACTTCGCGTTTCTTTCTGTTTTTCTATGTGATTGAGGTCTTTTTAGGTTTAAGCCCAAAACTAGTTGGTCATATTAAAGGAGAAGATCATGTTTTGGCATAAAGAACCTGGTTTTTATTTGATTAAACACTGTTAAACGCTTCCTTAGAAACCCTCCTTGCTGTTGCCAGAAACACGGTTGGCATTTTTTCGGTTGAGTCATCACAAGACAGGCTTTAAAAAAAAAAAAAAAATCTTCCAGTGTCTCCTTAAACACATGCAGCTGTTATTGCTCAAAGCTGTATTTTTACTTTTTTTGTTTGAATTTGGAAAATAACAGGGCACGGTCGTGTGTGGTGGGTATGGAGCTGAATAAGTTTTTCCATCAGAGTTTTATGGCCAGTGCCTTGTTTTATGCGGCTCTACATTAGGGGCAAAGTGTTCCTGCCAGTGATTGGGGCTGGAATTTTATTTATAAAATAAGGTTGATTTTAAATTAGTTTGACTGCCAGTTTATTAGGTAAGACTTTGGAGGAGAGTTTTTCACCGTAACTTTAAATTCAAGGTCACTTCCTGTTTTGTCTTTTTAGTAGTAAAAAACACAAAACAAAGGGTGATAGAAAAGTGTGAGTGTGACTGGTTTTGAATGCACAAATGCTCCAAATATGTGGATTATAACAACTTTTCAATTTAGCATTGCATTTCTGCAAAGCTGGTGGACTTTGGAGATACATGTTTTAAAAAGAAAGGTCAATACTTAAACAGACAGGTGTTTTTAATTTTTTTTTATCTATTTATATCAGTTGTGGTGAGCAAAATAACAAAAATCCACCTGTCTGTGTAATGAAATACAGCTCAGCAGAACTAAAACCACATCCTTTAAAATGGATATTAAATTGCAACTTCACTTTTTAAAAGAAAAAAAATGCAGCAGAGGACGGCCGCTGTGTTGTCTGGGATGCAGGTAAGGAGACGTCAACAGCGTGACAGACTGACTGACCGTCACTCACTCCAGCAGGAACAGCTGTATGGAGATGGTAGTCGGAGTTAACCAGCCATGAGCAGCAGCTGTCAGACTCACAGTGCTGGAAACATGGAGAGTCTGTTGGAGCTTTGACAGTCACCAGAAGCACATTTATGACTCTTTGTAAAAAGTATTTAAGTGTTACCTGTTTGGTAACTAAGCTAGCAGCTCAGAGTGGCTCCGGTGTGTGTTTTCCTGTTTTTCTGCTCTTTATAGGCAATCCTCATCATCATCATCAGCAGCAGAAAAAAAGTTGTCTTGTAGCATTTCTGCAACTTTCAAAAGCACTTGTCAAAACTACTGTGCAAAAATACAAAAAAACACCAATGAGAGGCTTAAAAAATTACATTAACTCCTGTGAGTGATGAGTCTTGAGCAGCATATATTAAAAAATGAGCACAGTTTCACAGACTTTCACTCGTACTGGGGGAGGTGAGCCGTTCACCTCTGATAAGGGAACATTAATATCCTTTTTTTGGCATAATTTTTATGATGTGAAGCCCAAACAGCCAACTCAGTGTCATTATTAGCCTGGCAAAGTTCACTATGATTGAAAATAGCAGAATTTTCAACCCATTAAAAAGCTAGCACTGAAGTGTTTCATCATAGTACAGTCATTTATTTGAGTTTACAACTCAAAAAAACATGTTTAAGTGTGCAGATACTTTTTAAAATGCCTTATGGAACATAATGACCTTAATGGTATTGACTCATTACAAGTCTGATGTATTAAAAGATAGATAAAGGAGCTAAAAATTGGCCTCTTAGCAGAGTCTTTAATTAAATTCTCCCTGTATTCTCAAATACATGTATTTTTTAGATACATTCAACCATAGACTTTAATTTAACCTTTAATTTAACCTTAAATTATACTTTTTGATCAATGTTATGTTTTTATGATTTCCGCTTACAAGTAAAGAAAAGCTCTTAAAAGCATCTAGAAGCACACTTTTTCCTTCAAAGAGACTACTTTTATAATGTATTTTACGTCATTGAATTAATATGTGGATTTCTGTCTCTAAAATGGGAATTAAAGAAAGAAAACAGACAGTAAAACAGACAGATCACAGCACCGCAGTGCCATCAATACAGAATCCATGCAGGGCGCTTGATAAATATTTACCTGTGTGTAACATACAGCATTATATGCTGCATACAGAATGTACTCTCATGTTTAACAAGCAGACTGATTACTGACCCCCCCTCCAGATACTCAGCAACGTATCCAGTTGAAGCCACAGCTCGATAAGTATTGATAAATCAGGCTTATTGACTGCCCTCAGCTTACAGCACCATATCTTCTGAATCAGCAGATCACTTCTCGAGAGCAGCCTGTGTGTGTGTATGTGTGTGTGTGTGTGTGTGTTTGGATTTGTCCCTCCAATATCTGAGGCCATGCGAGTCCATAATTAACATTTCCACTGGGATGCTACTGACCATCTAATAGAGACGAAATGAATCCCAAACAGCTCTGCGAGTCCGCCGAGAACCATCATTTCAACTTTATTAGAAAGCTTTCACCTTAAATTAAAAAAAAAAGGAGGAAATGGTTTATTTTTTTTGCCGTCAGGAATTATGAGCAGCGACTAATGTGGGTTCTCAGGTTATTTAAAAGCAACAAGATGATTTTTTTTGGGGAGATGAAACAATATTTTTAGAGTCACACGGGGACTGTAGCCTTGAGGAAAACTTTGCTTTCATCACACCACTCTATTCATTAACACAGTTTTGAACATGCTACCTTTCAACAATGCCTGATTTAACACAAGGACACCGCGGTTTCAAGGTTGCATCTTATTTCACTGAGAGAGAGACTGAGAGTCGCTCTTGCATATTGTGAGTTTCACTCCTTTTAACCCTTGTTGCTCAAACAGAGGTCACTGTTTTACAGAAGCTGAAGGTTTTTTCTCCCAAAAAGTTGGTAGTTTTGGCACAAACTGATATTTAATATTGAGTGATTTAAAGTGAGCTTTTGTGGAAAAAAAAAAAAAACTCAAGGATGATAACATATTTCATGAATTATTAAAAATCAGGCAATCCAGCGTTCACATTTGAAATGAAAATAGCTTTTTTTCTTTTTTTACGCACATAGGAGGAAGAGTAAGGGAGGCAATCTATTTGTTTGGACTTCACAAAAACTTTTTAATTAAGCCTGAATCGCTGTGAAGTCGAACGTCTTCAATCTCATGCCCCTTCATCTTCTGCCTAATACACGCAAGTATCCGTTCATAAATAAGCTTAGGCGTGGGTCATTAATAACAGGAGAAAGTCATTACATCTCTTCCACGCGCTGAATAATTGAGCTGCTGGTCTGCCTTGTGCTCTCACTGTAAATATGCTCATAAGCTCAATTTTGGCCGGCCGTGCGTGGACGGAGGACACATCAGTCTAATCAGGCTCCCGCTCCTCCTCCCGCTGCTGCAGAGCGACGGCACAACCTTCATCGCTGTTTTTGGCTCGGCCTCATCCCCAACCCCGAACAAACACACTTAATTGGATTAGTGTTGCTGGATGCTGTGTTCTCACAATGTCCTCGCAGAGACAGGAGTCGCACACCTTTTGATCTCTGAAGAGGCAAATGCAGCCTGTTAACACGGCTGAACAAATCAGAGGGCACGACAGCAACGAGAGCAGCTGACCTTTGCCATTCACCCACCGTGTTTGCACCTTGACGAACCTTTTAGTTTAATTTCTGATGTGCGAGGTTCCTCAAGGTCACATCAAGAGCTTTTTTGAAGATATCTAATTGCTATTCATAAGAGAGGAAAAAAATGCCGCGCAGACGTGGGCGCAGTTTCTCTCATGACACCAAATGCATTTAAAGTTGCTGCTTGAAGGTCGACGGAGAGCTGCGTTTAATGTACTTGTTCTGTTTGTTAATGTGATCTCAATGTGTCAGATCAATGGGCTGCAGAGCGGCACGTCTATATGTGACACAAATAAAACACTGTGCATTTACTCGGTCATCAAATAAACTCTTTTTTTTGTGCCTGGGGAATAAAACACAGCTTTTAAAGCGTTCATTGTGGGTCCATGCCGAAATGTATTACAGCTGGCTGAAGGACAGGACGGTCTATAGGCATCTGAGAACATTGAAAGCGTGGCTGAGAGGGAAAATAAATATGCAGTAATGACAGTGCTCAAAGATGGAGGAGCAGACAGAGTGAAAAGATTTCATCTTGGTCTGCTTCCGTCTCCATCATTATGCTGTACATGTACAGTAATGCAGAAGAAATAAGTTGAAGGATGGGGCCTTAAATTAGACTCCAATCAACCCTGCATTCATGCGTTTTATACATTTTATATGTGTATCTGTGGAATCAACGATAGAAATACACAGTTTATTTTCAGTTAGCTTTGACTTTATGGAACAAAAAATCATTTTCAGGGAAAAAAAAAGACACTTTTTTTAAAAGGTTTTCATCAGAGTTGTCGTTTTTGTGTTTGATTTTTGCAGGAAAACACACTATTTAAGTTTTTTTTCAAAATCTCATAGCTTTCTGCAGCCCGTTTGTCTTTCATGAAGCAGTTTATTCTGAAAGGAATGAGAGTTAAATAAAAAAATTGACTCCACCAGTCCCTTCACTTTCACCAAACGGTCCAAAGGCAGCGATGAGATTTGTCTGATTCAAACAATCAGTGTTGGTTTCTTCAAATACTGTTTACAGTATACCTAAGCTTTAATATAGAGATTATTTTCTTATTGTACCAATTTCATTTGGTATATAATGTCCAAGTCTTGCCATTATTTGTACCTTCATCTACACTGAAGTGTTAGCGTGCAACTGCATGTTAATACTGTGCATGTTAGCATTTTCTTATACATCTATGCAGATACAGGCCTTCAGCACTCTGCACTTTACTGCTTTTTGCACTTGGATGCAGTCGTTCTCTGTTCATTGTCAATAAAGTTGAGTCTAATCTCATAATTTTTTTTATGGAAACGAGTTCCACTGGGACATTGCCTCTGGAAAGACTCTGCTGCATTTTTTAAATGTCATTTTTCACTGCTGTGGACATCAAAAACAAAATGTGCTCATCT
>JAPZDV010000013.1:5020803-5031401 GCA_029814665.1 Acanthurus lineatus
ACGATGGCCGACATTTCAAATGCTCAGTTTATATTTTAAAATGTGGACCAATTAAACCAGAAAAACTACCTGCATGGCTTAATGCCACTAAAGGGAAGTTTTTTTAAAAAAACATGCTTTCTGTAATTTTGGGGGACCCTTTAACAGCAAACACAGGGGGGGGAAACAGATGCAGACAGCATGTGACAATGGTCCCAGGCTAGATTCAAACCACACACACGTCACACTTTAACATTGTACAGTATTTGCCTTATCCAGCTGGGACACACACACACACACACACACACACACACACACACACACACACACACACAAACACACTCTTTCAACTATCATTAAAGAGTATGTATTTTTCCTCAGGCTGTACTTGTACACTTTACTGAAGCCTTCTTGCTCTGCGTTACACATCAAACCCATGTTTTCCTCCTCATGTTAACCAGTTTACTACTTTTTTTTTCTCCCCCCTCCCTCAGCTGAAGTTGTAGGGTTCAAACAAATAAAAAAAAAAAAAAAAGGGAAGGGATAACTTAGCAAAGAGGAAAGAATGAGGGCACTGTTTATTCTGAATCCCTGTCAAAACTGTGCAGGCAATCTTTTCCTGACAGGCACCATTATGGCTGCTTGTGTGTAAAATGTTAATATTAAATGCAACAAGAATAATCAACAACAGAGGAGGGAGGCGTGTGAGTGAGAGGAGACGGCATGCATGTTGAAATAATGCCTTTGTTGTTCGGCTGCTCTTAACAAACACAATTACTCAACTGGAAACAGCGTCGTGGTTTTAGTGTCTGAATATTAAAAAAACAACAATCCACCCACCACAGTAAAATTCATGTGATTAAACTGTCATTGTTTTCAAGGTAATATTGATGCAGTCTCCATCCTACGGAGCATTTTTAAAGGTTTTAGTGTTGAATCAAGAAAAAAACAAACAAAGAAAATAATACAGAAAGCTTGTTTTACTCTTATGCAAATTAATAGGAAAAGAATGAAGGATAAACTGTGAATGACATCTTTTGGTAAACATCGCCAGGCTACTAAACTGCCTTTATATTTTGCAATTTTCTATAAAATATCCTGTGAATGAGCATAAAATAGTATTTCTTTCCTTACATATTGTATTATTTGCATCACTTGGTGCCGAAGATTGTTTCTGTTTTTTGTAAAAGTTTGAAATATTTAATTGAACATTGTAATTTAAAACACTGAGGAGCATTTTTAAGGGGAAAATCTATTCTTTTTATAAGTACATACAGCAAGATTTAAAAATATTCAAATTAAGAACCAGTGGTGACTTTTCTAATGTGTTTTCTGTCTTAAAATGTTGTTGTTTTTTCCTAAAAAGGATTTAATTGTCCATTAAAAGAAATTTAGCTCTTCTAGGAAACTGTGAAATTCTCTCAAATCCATTTGGATAAATGCAATTAAGTGAACCTTAGTATATAAAAAAAAGCAGGTTGTTTTTGAAGAGTTGGCATTTAAAGAGATTCAAGGTGCAACACTGGCTCTGAATGTGACAGGTGGCCGAAAACACAGACTGTAAACAGACTAATGTGTTCTGACAAATTACAAATGGCAACTCAGATTGTTGTCTTTTATATAATCTTTTTCCAGAACAAACACAGAATCATTTTTAAAGCCACGCCGGCTCCGGGTGTAGACAGTTTCATAAGTGTGGATGCGGCGGTAACATCTCTTTCTGGGCGTTATCACTTGCCTCTGATTCACCTCTTCTATACCTTCCTGTCACCTTGGCAGCAGCAATAGAAAGCAGTGTGATAACTCTGTTTCTTTATCAGAAAAAAAAGCCTGGCTGCCGTTTGGGCCGAGTTGGCTGATATAACAATGTGGCTGACATTCATTTCACCTCTTCCAACCCTCATTTTGTCTCTTTTTTTAATGTTTTTTAATAGATGAATCATCAGAGTGAGAACACATGAGTTTTGATAAAGCAATAAAAAAAACCCCACCACACTGTGAAAAAGCCAAATTCTGCTATTTGTTTATTCTAAGTGAAGGTCATAAATAAAAGTGTAAAGCCTAATTTTTCAGATATTTTCTCAAAATTAGGTTGGAGATGTTTTTTAAATCCAAGCTTTTCCTGGTTCTTTGGCCACTTGTTACATCTGTTTTTCTCTCCTGCCATGAAATGTCAAATGATCTGACAAAGAAAAAGGGCTGAGTCCAGTAAACAGCCACTCATTCACTCATTTGCTACGTCAATATCTGTTGATTCAGATCCTGAAACTGTGTGATGTTGCCCTTTCACGCATGTAACACGCGTAAGAAAACACTCTGTTAAGTTTAGGCAAGAGGTGACGCCTGCGTACGGCGGTGTAAAGATATGATATGATGCATTTTGTGACTTCCTCTAACAATAACTTGCTCTGTTCACACTCAGTTGGCCTTGGTCACCTGCCACATGGCAGTGAGACTGTTTGCACTGTTTTCTGAATCAACCTGATGAAGGTCAAAGCACTGAAACATCATTAACAAATATTCATTCTCCAAGTGCAGCAGATCGTCTGCTGTAGTTTCTTTGTTCTTCTGAAAAACAGATATTTAAAAAAAATAAAATTTTTCCACACAAACTTGTCAGGTTGCTGTGTTATTAAAGAAGTGACTCGTTCTCGGATTGAAAAGGTCAGAAGTCGCTGCCCTAAATAATGGACACTCAATAGTTTACTGAGTTCACTGGCTTTAATGAGTGATTTTGGACAGGGTCAAGTTCTATGGTAAAAGACGGGTCTTCTATTTAGCGAAAGGCAATATGAGAGACATTTATTGGGGGTTTTTTTCGAAACTTTTTGGATGGGTTTGTTGCCTGGAAGGTTTGGCTGACATTCAACCTTTCACATCAGAAAGGTCAATGTTCCTGAGGTCATAAGGCTAATATACATCCATATATTTTTATTGTTAAAAGCCTCATTTTTTTGTGGTTGATTTAAAAAAAAAAAAAAGAGAGGGACTCAAGAGTCTTAAAAGTTACTGCATCTATTAAACAAAGGTCAGAGAGATGGCACCTGCTGCCCAGAAGTCAGTCATACTAATTTTATCTGCTTTGCAGATAAGGTCAGTGCCACTGTGGATAGAGAAGCTGAGCCGTCGTCAATATTATTAGTTCCTCCTGTGCTTTTACTGCAATAACAGCTGCTGTGAATGAAATATGTACTTAAAATTCAGGAGAAGCTCAGATTTTAAACATCCCTAACCCAAATTTGTGGAAAGATCTATCCATATATCTGTCTCTTTTACTAAAAACATTAAGGACTTAAACTGGCTATAAATGTAAGTGAACATAGATGGAGTGTAACGCCCGAGGAGGACCACACTAATTTATGTTCAGTGAGATTAGTCATGTTAAACGTGATAATAACTCATGTTAAGCAAAATGATGATCCAACATTAGACGCTGATATAATGTGCCATGACCGTAACTTGTGGGCATTTGATTTTCTTAGTCATAACAGTGAGAACGGACCAGATCTCATTTAAAGGCTTTACAGTCTTGCAGCATAAGAATATTTCATCTTAAACTATGCATGTGTGTGTGTGTGTGTGTGTGTGCGTGGGTATGTGTTTGTGTGGTACAGTGAGATATACACATGTATTACTCGCCATATTTATGGTATTGCTACCACAGAAGTGCAACATTTTTCCCTTTTATGACTCTTGCTGCTTAAATTCGTCATAAGATAGCATTTAAAAAAGCAATAAAATAGTTAAAGTAAGACACCTTATTTATCTGGCATCTTTCAAAAACAGATAAATGCCTGATACATGGTAGAAAATAAGAGGAGAAAGCGTGCTGAAGCATGCTGGTGGAGGGATGAAAATGTGGTGGATGGTGTCAGGGTGCAGGCCCCGGGCCCTGCCCTCCCAACAGGAGTGGTAGTTCTGGTAATTGGGGTTCATTATTGATGATTTGATGCACCTGCTGTTCGGCCCATTTAAACGTCGCTCTGCTCTCCTTCATTTCTCAGAAGGCACAACCTCTCTGTGCAGCCACCGGCGCCCCAATCAGCTCGAGTGTTTTTGCTCGTTGTGTACAGTATTTACACTGTGTCCCATTTCCATGCATCATGCTAATCCTAAAACTAGTTCAGCAGGTTTGCAGTGAGAAAGTCACAAATTGTATAAATGCTCACAGCGCTGAAACAACTTGAGGAAGGTTTATGGAAAGAAACAGTAAAACATTTTTAAAATAAGCACATTTTTCCTTTATAAAATTCTTCTAACAAGTCTTGCATCATTTCCTGTTTACAACCCTCCATCTCCACCTCTGAGCCGGCGCATTGGTCAGGCATGCTGACAGGAAAACCAGAGCAAATGAGGAAAATCCACATGGAGAACATGCAAACTCCACACAGAGTGTTTTTTCCATCAAATTAGCTCTGGTGGGAAAACTGTTTACATTCAGATTCCATTGAATCTTGGTGTTTTATAACAAAACCAGCTCACATTTCCACCTTTTTTTGGGTAAAACCATTATGATCAAGTATTAATCAACACCTAAAGTAAAATTACATTTGTCTGTATAATAATTCTGAAAGGTTGCTCATACATATCTTAAGAAAACAGCAACTGAGCTTAATGCAACATTCATGGTATTCAACACCAGAGATGATTGTTTTGTCCCCGTTTTTAGTATTTCTATTTAATTTTTTTTAACCAAAACACCATCTTGTCATAACCAATTAGATTTAGTCATAATGCTTGCAGATTGATTTTTAAAAAGTACTGGCAAGTCATCGTCTGCGTCGCTGCATCTTCCCGTATCTCCCGGACTTTGGCTGACCAAAATCCTAATGTGTCATTCCCCAAGCCTTCAGTGTTTTGAGCCGAGCGGAGCCGAGCAGCCAGGCCATCCGTCTGCCCTCGCTGATGTCCCCGCTGGAGCTCCAGCCTCAAACTGTTTGTTTTTCAAGCAACTTGGCTGCTGAGTGTGTTGCTGCCTGTGCCAGCAGTCCGCACAGTGCTGCTGCTGCTGCTGCTGCTGCTGCTGCAGGGTGAAGGTCGAACTTTATGGTCTCATGTACACGGCCTTCTGCTACCAATCCTTCTTCATCTCTTTTCCCAAGGCCCGTTAATGTTATCCATGGTGATCAGAAGCTCAGTAGTTAGAAATGAAACCGAGGCATTTGTTGTTTCCACAGTGTATCCAGAGAGACAAACAAGGCCTTGTTGAGTTACTGCCAGAGAAATAAAACTCAGTGTCTCCATGTTTTACGTTCAGCTGTCATGAATTCCTATTAACTATTAAAATAGAGAAAATTCAGCTATCCGTTTATTTTCATTTATTTTCTCAATAGTATTTGCAAAACTTGGAGGAAACGGCTACAAAAGTCTGATCCAGCTGTTTGTGTTGGAGCTCCGGGTTCATTCACAGTGTTGTTGTTTTTAAGGTTTTTTTTTCAACATCTGGGAAATGTAAAAGTTTTACGCTTGAACCAAATCTGAACTTCGAACAAAACAAAGTGTTGGCATTCAATCTTCAACATTGTTTCTGGCTGCAGGCTCCGAGACTTTGCGGTTGTGTTTGAAGTCTTTTTTTGATGTTTCTATCTAATTAGTGATTTGTGTTTTAAGTTTATTTAAAGCTTTGAAATGTTCCTGTTAAGCTCATTCCATGTGAACATTTCATTCTCTCTCCAATCTCCAACTTAAAAACAAGATTTTTAGCCTCAGCAGTGATGAAGTGAGTAAATAATTACTGCAGAAGATGATGTTCAGATAGGAGCTGCGCTGCCTCTTGTGGTGCCAACTCATAATCTTATCTTTCTGTAAACACCCCATTTTATATCAAATACCTCTGCATTTAGTTACTTCATTCAAATTTTCTCAAAGAAAATTGAGATTATTCATATTTATTCTGAACTAAACACATCTTATTACCTTTAAAGAAAAACATTATAGCAGTCATTCGGTTGTGTGATTTTCTCTTTACAAGAAAACAACTGAGCCATGACAGAAAATTTAAACACAGAGTGAGTTCAAATCTTTATTTTTTTTTTGATTGCAGCCAAAGACTCAGAGGGAAGTAGCTGCTGTAAAACTGTTTAAAAAAGCTCGAGAACATTAAAAAACGGACACAAAAGTGCTCCTGCAGGTTGGTTTTAATGGAACCGACCCCTTTCCCACAGCCACAGCTCTCAACATGGCCAGACTTGTAGTGATTTTTCACTCTTTTTCAACACCTTTTGCCTTGTTCTCGAAGAAAAAGAAAATTCCCAGGTGACGGCCATGTTGGTGTTGGTGACATATTTTTTTTAAATGAGATTTACTGAAAAGTTCACAGAAAAGTAACAGCTATTTTCTCAATAAATGCAACTTTTTTTTGCCATCTATTACAGCAGATATAATGACTTATGGTTTTCTTTTTTCTGTGATGTTAGAAGACAATATCAGCACTGATTTGGAGGAAAAAACATCTCAGACATTAATACTGGGACTGGCTTTTGTTTGATGATATAGATTTAGACTGTACTGTTAGTGAGCTCGCCTTACAAGGGACATGCATCAGTGAAAATCCTGGAATAATATGCTCTACAAAGCACCAGTGACTGCTTAGGGAGCTCTGGGGATCCATATCCCTCCACTGAGCTGTGCCTGGCTGCATACAAAACCTCATAAACATTTTTACATTGTTACTCCTGTAAGGCTGCTGCGTTGATCACAGCTCTGAGCATTCGGTGTGCGGTCGCTGAACAAACAGCAAATCCTGTGTGTTTCATTATAATTAAAAGAGGGTAAAAAAAAAATTGGGTTAAAGGCACCAATAAAGAATTTTAAAAAACGACTTTGCATGACAGGATCACTTATTATCCCATCTGTTAATACCAGCATCCAGCTCATCATGAATAATTTATCGCCCTGCCGATGTGGACGGTACACTTTCTGCTGCAACATTCATACATCGTGAGATAGCTATTAAATATTAAGAGCCATTTCTATGTGCATAAAGGAACATAAAAGATAATATATGATAAAAATATGTGACAGAGTTTGCAGTATTTTGCAGACTTGGTTGCAGTGTATTTGTCCTGTAAAGTACAATCACAAAGCAGCAGGGGCACAAATGAGTGGCAGCAGGGAGGCAGCGGGGACACAATGATCAAGGATGCTCATGTGAACCAAATACGGTGAGATTCTCTTTAATGTCAGCTTCCGACTTGTGATTGCACATTAGCTTGAGAGACTGGCGCTCTCCAGCACTGTAATTATCTACAGTAAGTGTCTTCAGCCAAGAGAATGGCAGCTCGCACAGGCAGGGGGCGGACTTTGTCTCAATTAGTCTGCTCTGTTTCATGTCCTTTCACTCCGCAGACATCAGTAGCATTGAGATTGGCGTTTGTCCCGCATGCAGCTGGCGGGGCCGATGCTCTCCTTGACACGACACGGGAAATGTCACGGGCTAAAACAGGAAGCGTTTAAAAGGTTCCTTTGAAGCAAACGCAATCGTTTTAAAGTCTGACATCGCTTTGCAGTAAAAAAAGTGAAATGCAAACAAACTGCATCCTTTCTGATGAAGGAACATCTGCTGCCTTATGTGATCAAGGTCTGATGGCTGTCAACTTTTGATAAGTCACTCATCACAGTTTGTCTTTTCATTGTCAGTGTTTAGTATTTATGCTTTTCCCATCAATGCCCTGTCTGGAAGGACCACAAGCTTTCCCGTCATTCATTATCAAACAGCTTTCTTGCTCCTGACTGCATTTAAATGTTTATCTACTCATTATAAGGGGAATAAAAGCTATTTAGAATCAAATATATGTGAGCTTTCACTGCATTCATACACACACAAACTATTATAGCAAGGTGCTTAAGTATCTCTATACTTTAAAAAGTGCTTTCATGGAGTCAAAAGCCTCACCTGACCTCTCCAGAGCACTTCATAGTCATGTACAAGTGCTGAAACAGAGGCCGGAGCAGCGGCAGGTCTCTGCTCTCTGCGCGTCCATTTCATCATGTTCCAATCTGCCACAAGCTATATACGGTTACAAACACTCAGAGAGGGGGGAAAAAGGCAGAATTGTCCTCATGACAGGGCACTGGTGTGTCAAAGGGGGCGGGCGGCGCCACAGGCAAGGTCTGCCAGTGCTTTATGAGGATTCTGGCGACAGTCAGAACAGTACAAAGCTACAAATGTCTCACCAGCCCTTCACAAAAATACCAGAGAAAAGAGAGGGAATATGCAGCAGGCAGCCTGCATTAGCTGAGGTTCATACATAGAAATGCATGTTTTTTTTTGCTTTATTTTTAAAAAGCACATAGGTGCTCCTGTTGCTCTCAGGTCACACAGAGCGGAGCTGCTTTTTAACATGTCACCATGCCATTTTAAAAGTTTCTGACCAAGGCTGCAGTGTTTTTATTTTTTTTTATTTTTTTGAGAGCTGTTTACTTTTTCGAGTGTTTCTATAAAAAAAAATCAATCTGTTGTCATGGCCTCACTGCTGGTTTCGACTGCTGACTCATACGATGATATGATGAGAACACTCAGGCATTTTTATATAAAAGTAAAGACAAACTGGGAAGTCTCTTTGTTGTTTTCATGAGATTCAAACTCAACTGCAAAGCCCTTTTTTTTTGTCTTTTCATGTTTGAGTTATACAAGCATATTGCTAGCCAAATTGAAAATGTAATGACTACATTTTTGTTTATTAGGCAATTCTGCCCATTAGTGTTTCAGCAGCTTTTATATCTGCAAAATGTTAAAAAATCAACTTTGTATCACTAAATTGCTCATGGAGGCGATGAAAATCAGTGTGTTGCTTTGACATAGAAGAAACTCTAGTGAAATCTGTTGTGCAGATCTTTATCTGACCTACCATCGAACAGACTGCTGGTGATGTTGATTCAAATCTTTGAACTTGATGTCAGTTTATTTCAGGTAGATTGTGACACTCATTTAAAAACTGTCACTAAGAAACAATCACTCAAAACATATTACACATAAATTGCAGAGTTTATCATCAGATTCATTCAAATAAAGTGACCACAAGTCACACCAGAGAAGTTGATACTAATGTTTTTCAAGCAGCAAAATGGTGTTTATTTAAAACTCCTCTCTGATTTTTCCACCCACAGTGTTTTGGGGCATTGTGAGCAATGACACCGTCTGGCATTAAGTGAAGCACCGCTGCACCGATGCCTGACTGCTCAGGGCGAAGCAGGCGAGCTCTTTGTTGTTGCTGTGGATCTGTTTACAGTGTCTAATAGATCGGCACGGAGCCAGGAATCTGACCGTCCACCTGAGGCCACAGACGAGGGGTCAAACAAGCAAGCGGCGCTGAAATGTTGAGGTTTAATCACCAGGCAGTGAAGTGTGGAAGTGCCGACTGGAAAAATTCAAGCCAGGAGGAAATGTATTTGCTGGAGTCAGGGGGGAGGGAGGAGGGGTCATGTTTGATTTTTTAATTTTTTACTACAGTTCTCTCTTCTAAATACAACTGCCCAGTCATTCTCTCTGTTGATGGTTCACTTTAATGTCAAAACTCCTCGTCTGCAGGCCTGAGAAATTTGCATGCCAGGTATCATCCATCCCCCTAAGTCACAATCCCTATAAAACTCATTGCTTCCCCTCCCCTTGCCCCCTGTGCAGGTGACAAGCTAAAATGAGAGATAGCTCCATTTGCTTCCTATAGCTAATTGGATTAGCGCTTAAGGCACTACAATAACTGCAGAATTTAGAGAGGCAGGCGGAGAGAATGGGGGAGTGGGGAGCTGAGTGGTAGAGCCAATTTTCCAGTGAAATGAGCTTTGCTCCAGGTGAAGAGAGAACTCCTGCAGAGCAGCTCTGCAACACACAGGAGCTCTGTGTTGAAAGATTTTATGCTACCAGACGCAGTAATGTGTCACAGAATTTAGCCAGCGTGTTACAAAAAAAAGAGAGGGGTGTATTTGTAAATGACATGTTTGTAGCATTGTCACAATACGGCCGGTTAATTTTACGTCATGTCAGAAGATGTTTATGTCCTTTTTAATATCACATACGTGGAGAGAAGCTGATTCGTTGGCTCTCATGCGTCAGTTCTTAGATAACAGTGTTGCTTTGACATTGTATAAAATATAACTATGAATGAAGATTAAAAGATGTACTTGAAGGAGCAGTGACGAGTTTCACTGAAGCTTTCAGTGTTTCTCACTTTGCATTCTTCCTGCGTCTTGCTTGTGCATCTTGTGTTGCTGCGTTTCTACCATCAAGGCAAGTTTATTTGCATTATGCGTGTGTATCCTTGTGTGTCTGCACAGGACAAAAACAAATAAGGGTACCACTTAAAGTGTTAGCAAAAGATTATCGACTGAAATTATGAATTTTATGCGATTAGATTATCTCTCTAATTGGAGGGCTAAGTGCTGCATCTGCAACACTATTATTCATGGTAGTTCAACCATAAGGTGCCACAGGAGGCAATTTTCACATCTCAAAGTGGCTTTAAACACAAATATATGTAGTTTCTGCAGCTAAAACTCCCTCAGACAGTTTAATCTAAACAAAGGATGTAGTAACATTTAGTGGTACTAAAATTAGAGATGTAACATTTGTGATCATAAAAGAACACAACTGAACAAAAATATAGAACATCGCTATAGTTGTT
>JAPZDV010000013.1:5031668-5046205 GCA_029814665.1 Acanthurus lineatus
ATTATCTCTCTAATTGGAGGGCTAAGTGCTGCATCTGCAACACTATTATTCATGGTAGTTCAACAATAAGGTGCCACAGGAGGCAATTTTCACATCTCAAAGTGGCTTTAAACACAAATATATGTAGTTTTTCCAGCTAAAACTTCCTAAGACAGTTTAATATAAACAAAGGATGTAGTAACATTTAGTGGTACTAAAATTAGTGATGTAACATTTGTGATAATAAAAGAACACAACTGAACAAAAATAGAGAACATCGCTATAGTTGTTTTTAGACATTTTCATGCAGAAATGGTGCATATCGTAAGTTAACCTGTCGTAAATATAAAAGCATCTCTGTCTGAGGTGAGTTCAGCTCTCATTATGTCTTTTATGCAACATTTCCTCAGTCTTCTCCCTGGCAGGCTTAGCAATAATCAGGAGAGGGTGATTATGGCTATTAGAAGAAAAATGAACACAGGAAGTCCATGCAAGAGCTTTGAAAAAATATCCTAATTAGTAGAATGGCATGAAACCTTCCTGCACTCCTAAGAAGCACTTTTTTTTGGTTCACTGGCATCCATCTCTTTTTTTTATTGAAGGTTTCTCTGTCCACCGATTTTGACTCATGGCTTAAACAAACTGTAAATCTGCGCTAACAGCAGCTTTGAACATGAGCAGCTCCAGACAGTGGCGTTTTAAAGAGATGATCTTTTTAGAAGAACTTGAAATCTGCACTGTTTGCATTGAGTATTGCTCTTTTCTTTTGCATTTTGTCAGTGTTGCCAAACCGGATCGACCAATCAGAGCATATTACTGACATAAAAGATAGGGTTGTTGCTTTTTTTGGAATATACCCCAGTATTATTTCAGTGTAACAAACCAAAATGGGACAAAAAGTAGCTGTTATTGCCACAATCCACCTCAAACTTTTCAGGGTAAAGAAATCAGTTTAAGACACTGAACTAAAACATGACACGAAACAGAAAATTGCTGACATGCATGGAGAAGACATGGACTTATGGGCATTCTACAGCTCAGATTTATCTGATGGAAGAGGCAATTTAACACTTCTGCGCTGATTTGTGGATGTTCTTCATGCCCTGTCCACCCGGATCAATATGGGTGTCAGTGCTATGGCCTTAAATTACTGTTAGATGCTCATTACCAAGCAGAGCTCAATAGAATCGGGGGTGTCGGTACAGTTTGTGAAGATGTGTGTGTGTGTGTGTGTGTGTGTAGTGAGCCTGTGAGTGCATCTTTCTGAAGTGCCAATAAACACCAAGGCCATGAGGTGGTTTGAGTTGCAGAGGCTTAATCAACAAGAGGCATGATCTCTCCTTCTCTCTCACACACACACACTCTCACACACGCTCACACACACACACACACACACACACACAAATATGAACCAATGGGAAAAAGACCAAACTCTCCTTGAAGTTACCTTCTAAAAACCACAGGTCTCTCGGTATACAATATAATATATAGCAAATAATTTTGCAGCGGGGGATAAAAAACGTGAAATAGTATATCCACAATGGGATGATCAAAGGGCAGAAAAAGCAATAAAAGAAGTGTGTCTATCCATCAACGGGCTGCTGAACACCAAGAATGATCTCAGTCTCAGGTGGACGGAGACTCTCCTCTCTAAATCACATGGCTGCTCTCTTATTTCCTGGATGACTGGACAGTTTCTTCCCTCAGCCGTGTACAAAACAAGCAACTTCTGAAAGGAAAACTTCACCAGTCAGTCAATGGTGAGTCACATTTATGTATTATTGATTTTCTTTTTCTTTTTCTTTTTTTTTTGTTCTGGCTCACAGTCCCATCAGTCCATCTTATGAGGCTTTTAAAGTATTAATAGAACTAAACATAATAGTATTTCTACGCTGTGCTCTCGGCTTTGAAATGGACCATTTTTACCAACTATTTTCCTTTTAATATATTTACTGCTCTCTCTGGTGACCCTACGTGCTTTTTCTCATCGCAGCCTTTAAAGTATTCAGATCTTTTAGGTGAAATTATTATTTCAACAATGTAAGAGTACTCTATTACCAGCTCATTTTCACTAAGCCCTGCTCCCATTCTTACTGTTGCTAACCCTGTCAAGTCTACTTTTTGCTATTATGCGTGACATATATATATATATATATAGTTTACAGTGATAAAACTATATATATGTTAGCATTAAGTCATTTCTGAAACTAAAAACAGAAAGGTTTCTCTGCTGGCGACTGTCTGTTTGTAACAGGAACAGTTTTTGTTAGCTAATTAAGCTCACGAGTCGGTTTAAAATGCTGTCTCCACCAGGACACTTCTGTTTTACACTGTCTAATCATTTCCTCTCACTTCTGCGTTTTTAGTTTTGAGAGGCTCTTTCGAAAGTACATTCAATACTGCTGCGGGGGATCATTCTTATTTCAGCTTCTTCACAAACCAGCGGCTGATATCGGAGATGTTACACTCATGTTTACTGACTGTCTGTGAATTAAACACATCTGGGGGGAAAAAAAAACTACATGCAAGACACATCATGTCTTGTAGCAAATGTGCAGCCCGCTGTTGGATAACGTGTCCAACACCAGCCTCCCCCACTCCAGAAGAAAACACCTTGACAGTATCAGGCTATCACCTCACTCCCAGGCCTGCCAATGGCTGATGTGCTTGGCTGCCTGACTGTCGGAGGACAAGAGTGAGACCCTCCTAATGAGAGATAAGAAGAGAGCAGAGACGAGTCTGTGTGTTCCAGCATGAGCACAGAAGAACTGAGAGCTAGAAAATATGCTTTTTTTATGTTTTCAGAAAGAAGATACAACAATTGACGTTACTTTACTTCATGTATTAACTCTGAATCATTGTAATAATCATAGATTGAATACATGTATTTATGTTTTCAGTGATCTAATTCTAAAGATATACATTTGGAGTACTTTAAAATGTCATATACTGGTTTTAAAATTGGTATTCTTTTTAAGTTTTAGTTCCAAGAGCTTCTATTACTGTTCCTATACAACTACACATTTTCATACTCTCTTTATTAAATATTTAAAGTGGAGAGGCTTCAAACAGTTGAACAGTTCACTGAGCAATTAAAGGCCTGGATTTGCAAAAGCCACAATCTCCCAGACTGTGTTACTGAAGTTTTTCTATGGATTCTGGAGGTGGTGAACATTCCAGTGTGGTTTTTATGGTTTTTGCACATTAGCATGCTGTATTTATTGAGCTATGAACAAAAAGAAAAAGTAAGTCAGTGGATGTTCAACCTTTTCAAGTATGCTGGGCCATTTTTTGAACATTTCAAACTTTTTTTTTTAAAAGCTAAAAAGTTTTCGTCCCATAAGAGAAAACAAGATCAGCTAAGATTCACATCTGTTGTCACAACACGTCACTGAGCCCAGTTGCTCATGTAGAAACATTTTGAAGACGCCATGTTGGGAGAAGAGCACAATGCATTCGGGGTAATTAGGATTTTGTTTGGCAGCGTCTCCAAAGCTCGTTGCCTCTGTAGATAATCCTAACAGGCTACACAATGTATTTGTCTGAGCTATGGGAGAACTGTGAACTCGAGCCTGAGCCTGTAAGCTGCCACAGAAGAAAATGAATGAACACCCACATTCACAACAAAGCAGACTTAAAGAGAGAGAAGGCAGGAAGAGAAAAACAGAGGCAGAGAGGTGGCTGTTCGACTGATGACATATAGCCACGCTCGGTTCTGCAGCAGAGAAATTACCCCTGAGACTGTTTGTTTGTTTGTTTGTGTAAAAACTTTTCAGTGTCAAGTCAGCATTGGATTTGTCCAGCATTTGTAATTTTTTTAGAAAAAGGTTTCTCTTTGAGGAGTGAAAGGTGCTGGTTCTGGTGTTTTTAAAATTTGAGATCACCAGAAATTTTCCATCATTTTTTACTGCAGGTTTTTTGGTTCTTTTTTCTTGCTGAATTTTAGATTATAAAGAAATTGACACAAGCTAGTTTCTATAATCCACCTACCAGAGCCTCTAAAGTTCAGATGTTTAGATCTTGTTTGTTCATTAGTGTCAGTTAAACAAGATGTGGTTTTATAAAGAGGTTACATAGAACAGGTAATTAGTAGTTTGTTTGGTAGTTTTGTGTTTTGTGTGCTGATTTTTTTAACTTTGGAAAATACCAGGTAAGCTGATTTCCCCTTTTCCCCAGTCTTTATGATTCATTAAGCTAACAGTCCTCTCAGTAATATTCTTTAAAAGTTTGACATTTACTATGTTAGCCTATTAATTTTGCTTTAAAACATCTCACCTGAGAAATTTATCAATATCTATAGTCCATGTAACAGCTTTGACCCACATACCTTCGCTGACTGGACTTAATATAAACCCATTGATTTTTATTTAATTGTTGATGGCGATGAGACTCATTAAAACAAAGCGATGCACCGTCCAACTCGGACTTACGACCTCCATGAACCACTGCATTTAGCAGAGAACTGCCTCTCATTACTTATCCTTTATCTGTTGTCTCATTATACCCTGGTTCTCTGTTTTGAATTTTTCTATTACTGTCTTTGCAATGCAAATCTTCTGCTTAAATCAGCAGCTCTGTGTACACAAAGGCAAGAGGAAAAAAATGACTCATCCGATTAGTGTTGAG
Source organism: Acanthurus lineatus (assembly GCA_029814665.1). NCBI lineage: Eukaryota > Metazoa > Chordata > Actinopteri > Acanthuriformes > Acanthuridae > Acanthurus > Acanthurus lineatus. The sequence goes on from JAPZDV010000013.1 coordinate 5,036,274, forward strand.
AAATCTGGGCACTTGGGGAATTAGTCAGGGTGTAAAAAAGGGAAAAGGGCTCTGAAGAATATTCCCATCATGCTAAATACTATTATTTTTTTCTTCACTAAAGTATTATTTATATGAGAGAGAAAGATTTCCTATAATCTTTGCAGCGCGACGTCAGGTCTGCAGTAAACTAATGTCTATGTGCTGATATGCCGTCCTGGATGGTGGATGATAGCTCATGTGTCAGGACTGCTGGCCTATCACTCGCTGCGTCTCCCCCTGCAGTGTGAGCCAATATGTTCAGTAGACATAGATGTGGGCATTGCCTAATGGAATCCAGTCAGCACGGCTGATAGCATCACCAAGTCGCACTGCCAAGCCTCGATAACACCGGGCTCTCTCTCTCTTTGAGGCTATGGCAAGTGTCCTGGAGAGCCCTGCAGGATGTTACATATTAATACTTCTCGACATTTGCTGGGTGATAAGCAGCCTGGGTATAAATATTTCTTTTAATGAAACCACTTCTGCATAGATTCCTCATAGAAGTAAATCTTTAGTTGTTGTCTCCCCTGTGGATCCTCACATGAAAAGTAATGCTCTGTCCTCAGTGACCTGTATTTGTCTCAAAGATACATCGCTATGCAAAGGTGTGAAGTGATGCATGAGGAGGGCGTGGTTAGATTCAGATAGTCATTGTGTTTTATTATGTGGCATTAAAGGAATAGATGGATAGTTTGGGAAATATAAACTTATTCACTGTCTTGTCAAGAGTTCAAGGAGAAGATTTATACCTCATTCATGTCTGTATGTTAGATATGAAGCTGCAGCCAAGAGACACTTAGCTTAGCTTAGCATAAAGACTGGAAACAGGAGGAAACAGCTAGCTTGGCTCTGTTTTAGGGGTCAAAATCAGCCTACCAGTTAATAATATATTTATTTTTTTAGTTCATTTTTAAGGACAATTCACCATCTAGGGGTCAAACCAGAAGCTAATCAGCTCAGCCTCCAGGAAGTTAATACTTCCAACCAAAAATTAGTCTCATACGACCTCAATTAAATCAAAAAGTGGTGTTTTCACACTTTTTGTTTAATCTGTTCAAACCAGATGTAACAATGTTTTAAATAACTAGGTTTAGTTGTGCTGGTAAGCAGATTTAATTCCATTTAAAACAGAGCCAAATTAGCTTTTTTTCCCCACTGTTTTTCAGCTTCATGCTAAGCTAACTGGCTGTTGTCTCCAATGTTTACAGTCCTGATGGTGGCATCAATTTTCTCACCCAACTCCTGACAAGAAAGCAGGCAAACATATTTCTCTCAGTCTCCTCTAATGGAGAGTGCATCTTCCTGCACAGCTACAAACCACATAGACATCAGTTATGAACTTGTGCGTGAGTGTGTGTTAGTGTGTGTGAGTGAGAGTTAGTTTCAGTGCATGCACCTGTGTGTCTCCACGCCACAGAGCCTCGAAATGCAGAGTGAAATGAATACAAACCACACAGATCTTCTTCTCCAGCCTCTCTTGGATGAGTGAAAAATTCATGTTCTATTACCCCATCAAATATGAATCGCAGTTTATAAGATCGCATTTGAAATTCCAGGTCACAGCTCATGCATTCCCAAATACTTTTGGTTGGTAACATCGTCTGGGTTTATTTCTGGAGCCAAACAGCCCGACTGAAAGAAGTGGTTTACAACTGTGTGTTTTTTTTAAATTTCATGTCAAAGAAACAATAAGGTAGACTGTGACAAAGAAAAGCTATCACAGTTTTAAACGCTGAAATAATGAAGCTACTGTATATGGAGATATATTTAAATGTGTGCATCAGCCACCACGCTGCTGCATGAATTATGAGATTGCCTGATCACTTGTCATGGGCTGGCATAAGGGAATGAGGCATGTGTCATATCTTGTTTAAGCGGCCTGATGCAGTGGGTTTCGGTGGCTGGTTCGCAGCTACTCCTCAGCCTCTCATAGCGGCTCGTGTTGCCGAACGGTTCCTCCCCTCCGGCTGTTAACTGACTGGGGAAGTTCCCAGTTTCCTGCCGGACACCATGACGGCGGCCAGCATCGGCGCTCTGCACCGTGGCGAATGGAGGTCATCTGAAGAGACAGCACCCATACCTCTTACCTTTCCCACTGATGCTGCTGCTACTGCTGCTGCCATGGTTACACAAGCAAGCAAGCAAGACTCTCTCAGCCCCTCAGCCATCCCAGCATGCAGTTCACCCCTCAGCAGGCTGCAGCTTTGCATTCTTTCCAACGCACATATGCTCATGTAGAAGGATTCAGGTGCCAAGAGACTAGCACAGCATGTGCTTGCATCTCACATCCAAGTCTTTGGGGCTTTACATATCCGAGTCCTTCCAGCTCGTTGTAGAAAATCCACCAGAATGAAAAAAAAAAAAAAACTAACCCACAAGAAGCTGCTGAAACGAAAAGAGTCCAGCTCTCCCCACTTGGCAAGTAGCTCACAGCATGAAATGATCAAAACACATTAATTATTCATCACAAAGTAAAGATTCCATATCTCTGATTTGTGTGCATCAACGGGATATTTTTTCTTCTCCTGATCCCTTCAAAATCCCCGAAGTTACAACTCCAGGATTTATCTGTTTGTGTTTTTGCGAGGGGAGGTTTTTTTTTTCATCCGAGCTTGGATTTTTTCTCAGGTTAAACATCTATCTTTCAGGGAAACATTAAAGCCTTGACCACATAGCCTGGGAACCAAAACCAATCTGCCGAGCTCATACTTCATTCTCTCTGGCAGATGGTTCTGGCCTCCCTCCCACTCAGACATATTTCCACCCGTCCCAGCTCCTGTCGTGCCAATCACGACTGTTTATCTAATATGAGGGAAACTTAACTCCACTGTTTTAACTTAAAATAAACCTGTTTAAGTTGAGATTGGATCTGCCTCTGAAATAGTAACACATTATCGAGGTGTAGATCCTGTGTCTGAAAAGACCGAAAAGAAGGAAGACTTCATATGAAAAATGAAGATTAAAAGAGGAACCATTTATATGTACGAGTGTTTTGAGGGGAGGCTGCTACTTTTTGCACACAGCAGAGAAATACCCTCTTAGACATTTTGTTAAGGAAAATAAAGAAAAACACAAGCGATACCAAAGATAAAATGCTTTTTTAGGACCATCTTGAGGATCTGCTAGACCCTCAAGATGGTCCACCAGTTGTCTGACTTGTTCTTCAGACAGGATATCACCCATCGTCCCTGGGTGGGCTTGAGCCACCAACCTCTCGGTTAACAGCCGAGCGCGCTGGCCGATTGCGCCACAGAGACTTGCTCTTCCATGATTTTTTGACAAAATCCCATCATCCCTCTTTCAAACTGAGTTCTGTGTTCCATAACACTGAGTCTTTATTTGGTGCTAGCGTCTACCATTTCAAGGGATTGATTCCTCAACCCCACCTGCACCTAAAAGGTCTCCTTTTGAAAAAGATTCATGTTCATTGGGCTGCAGAGGTGCTTACCAAGCCAAGGTACAGCAGTACTGTTTGTTTTTATAGAAAACAGTGTTTCCTGTTGCTCTATTGTGCTCTGCTTGTGGATATACATTCTGTAGCAGGGTGGTCGCCATGGATGAAGATAGCTTGTGAAGATCGCTTACATTGCCCTAAGTCTTACAGAAGGTCCTCATCTTGCAGAAATTGTGCAAGGCTTTACAAAAATCCATAGCAGGCACTGCTGGGATTTGAACCCAGGATCTCCTGTTTACTAGACAGGCACTTTAACCAACTAAGCCACAGCGCCATGACTCTTTCTTTTTCAAAGGGTTTCATACCCAGAAAACCTCAGTGATGTTGTTCCTCATATGTTTCATTAGAAAGAGAGACAATGACGGGAAAGTCTTGTCTTGCAAGTCTTTGGGACGAACAAAAGTGCGAAAGTGTAGAACATGGGTTTATTGATAGATGTCAAGGCTTGCCTCACTCTAGACCAGGGGTGTCAAACTCATTTTCACCGAGGGCCACATCAGCATTATGGTTGCCCTCAAAGGGCCGGTTGTAAATGTAAGACTGTATAAGCATAACTATTCATAACTAAACATAACTAAATATTATCGGCCCAGCCAATATCTATCTATCTATCCCTAATATTTAGCACATTGCTCTGTAACATAAATCCTTTTAATTTATTAGGTTAAGAAACCCACATTACTACCTCAATAAAAGATCAAACTTTTTAAGTAAACAACAAAGGCAAATATCATCAAACACAAGTTATTACATCAACTTTGTTCAAAACTTTTCTCACAGTCAGCATAAGGGCAGAAGTCTGCTAAGAACATGTGTGACAGATGTGGCATTATACAAAAACAAAGGATATGTAATTAACTCAAAATAACAGTTTCCTCAGCCACGATAAAGCTAGCTTTCACTGCTGCATCATTCTTGGCTGTAGCTTTTGTGAACATATCCTGATTGTAGTCAGCCTTTTAATTCTTGGATGATTCGTTGTTTTTCTTGGAGGTTAAATTTAACGTACTTAGCTCTGTGTTTGGTGTCAAAATGTCGACATATATTATACTCCTTCACCACCGACACTGCCTCATAACACAAAAGACTTACCGGTTTGTCTCCTTGAAGTACAAACATGTATTTGTTTTCCCATCTTTCATTAAACTGCCTTTCTTCTGCATCAATTTTTCTCTTCTTGAACATTTTGGGGTTATTTGTTGATATTTCTTACCCACACTTGTCGGAAAACTACTGAAGTGAAAACACTGCAAATTGCTGTCACTTGGTGGGTAACAAAATCTATGTGCATTGTGGGAGATGTAGTTTATGGTCAATGTACACTTTAAAGCAGCATAGAATTTTATTTTAAAAATGGCATTACCCCTTTCTGAGCTCTCACATAAAATGACAGGCCATTTGACACGTGTGTTACAGTGACTGACAGCGGAGGGTTATCGGTCACATGCCACGTGTCACATATTTTGCCGCTTTGATTAGCTGTCGGGCCAAACTGCTCTCTGCAGGTTCAAGAAAATAAAAATCAAACTGTCAAACCAGGGCAGCACTGATCAAATATGCAACACAGCAACAGAACCCTGATTCATATTTCTGGCCTCAAATCTCTTCAGAAACACATTTTATTTTGTTATTGTTTCTCTGTTGTTTTAAATAAGTTTGAGACCAAACAGCTTGAAACTAGATCAGGCAACGCTGCAACTTTCATGTGTTGCTCCGCACTACATCACATGTTGTTGTTGCTCTGATTGCAATCCTGTCCAGAGACATATTGATCATTGCTCATTGATCTCTTGGAAATCAAAAAGTTGAACTGAGAGATACCAGAGCAGCTCTGGCATGCCGGACTGATGGTCACAAGTTTTTAGATATAAAACTGAACCTTTTTTTTGCATTAGTTTGATCTATGATTATTTACGGTGTACAGTCTTGTTTTAATGACAGAATAACAACGCAGACACACATTTTCCTTCATTTAAATGCACATTTTGTCTTTTTAACAAAACTACAGGAGTCTGTGCAGGACTTTTACAAGAGAAACCCTTTCTTTTGCTGCCAATAGTGTTTGATACAGCTGCTGTATGTCTTAATGTGGCTCTGTGTCTGGTGCTGGAGGTGGGAAATACCTGTGATTGCAGGGCTGTGATGGAGAAAGGAATTATACATTACGACCTCCTACAGTTTGAGTGGAAACGTACAGCACAAAGAAGTGTTCAGTGGGGAAATATTGAATATATTGAAGGCAATCAAAGATGAGGAATATTAAAATGAGACTGGTGGCATCTGAAAGAGAGTTGCTTTTAACTACTGATTTTAAAGTCTTACCTAGGACTCTATTGCACATGTCTATTCTTTTGTAGAAACTTTAACTTTAAATCTTCAATGTATTTTATAGGCGTATTATACGTTTCAATGTAAAATATTATTACAAAAAGCTGTTGTGTAACTTTATTGGAGTAAAAATGTAGTTTCCCCTCATGAAATGCAGTGAAATATGAATAAAAGCAGCATGAAACGGAAACATTCAAGTAAAACACAAGTACCTCAAAACTTTACTAACTTAGAAAAGTTACTTTCCACCAGTCTCCATCAGAAAGAAGCCCAGGGAAGTTCAGTCATTTCAAATCAAAATACAGAAGGATGATGTGAAATCTAAACCATCAAAACAAAATTATAAAGCTGAAATATTGTGTGCATCGTTCAGAAGAAAAAAAAAAAGCCTCCTCTTAAATATTGCATTCAGATACTGACAGTGAGGACAGTAAAAGATGAATTGGCATTGACAGCGGAGCCAAATGGCGCCGCAAAGAATTGAGAGCATAAATAACAAACTGAATCAAATATTCAATTCATTCAAAAGGGGGGGATAACACTGGCAATGACAGCGTAATCAATCCACATTTTTTGGCCCTGATCTATTACGTAACGGCTCAGACAGAAGAACACAAATGAAGAAAGAAGTCGATTTCTCCTCCGCTGTGAAACCAATCTTCCCTCCACTCTTTCTTCCTGTCCCTTTCTTAATGTTCGCTTCCTTTTCTTGTTCTTCTTCTTTCAGATCACTTCAACTCCATTTTCTTGTGCAACTTCAGTATATTACAGTCCTGTGTGATAACATGAGGCAGTTTCACATCTCAGAGTTATTTGCAGAGGTTTATATGTGCTGTACCACCGCAGTGGAGAGGCCGCCCGCTCAATTTCTTCCCTTGTGACAGATTTCATCCTCCTCGTATCCATCTTTCTTACCAGCTTGGGCCACATTGCTTCTGAAATAGGAAGAAAAGGTCACGGCGTTAATGCACAAAGTGACAGCAGATACATCACCTAAATCTATGGTGACTTTTGGAAATACATCCCACACATGGACACTCAATTTTCATTGTGTGTTTCCCGTTTCTGAATTTCTCTCATCAGTCTTGTTTTTTTTTTTGTTTTTTTTCGAAAAGTTTTGGCTCAAAAGGGATTACATTTTTTAATTGTTAATGGTTTTTAATGAGGAGACACTCATATAAATGGGGAGTTATTCATTTTAATGTAACGACTATTAAAAACAAAGTATAGACTCTATTTATTCGTGATTAGTCTTAATTTGGCTCAGTTGAAAACAGATGGTGACTAAAGTACTTTATAATGAAAACATATCTGAAGTTTATCCATTAGAAAATTAAGAGATAAACTTGGAGCCTTCTCTTCACATCACAGTTGTGTTTTAGCTGTTTGCCATTGTTCTAAATATAGCCATGTCACCCAGGATATCGTCAGAGTCCATTCTGTTCATTTTCGTCCTTGTTTCAGGACATTTCTAGCATGCAATGTTGAGAAGGTTACTTTTGAAATGGAAAATATTTCAACTTGCTCGTCATCCTGTTAAAAGTTGTATAACTAATGTTTAAAATGGGTTTTTAAAATGTTTTTATCTGACTGACTGCGTTAACTTTAACTTTCTGCAGATGTTTTAATCTCAGGTTTGACATCAAGCACTTTGCTGTTGACATACACATATATTTCAAAATCTAATCTCTTTTTAATCACCAACATCTTAATTAGTAACTAAATTAATGACCTTTTTCAGTTATTTGCTCACAATTAATTTTATTTTGAATTTTAATCACATGTAACCAGCTGCTCTCCAACACTTTCATCTGGATGTTTTTTCTTTCTTTGCATTTGGTCCAAATATCATGTATCTAACCCTCACACAACATTTCTGTCATCTAAATTGTACTTTAAAGTAAATACTCTGAAAAACGACTTCCTCACAGTAAATAAGAGGGCACCAATTGTGAGTTGATTTTTATGCCATCACGCTTTATTTTACATTTATCCTGCAGATTACAGCTAATGGAAGCATCTTGCTTTTGATTTGCCGGTTGGCTTCACCGGGTTGTGACTGACAGTTGAATATTTATCTCGGAGCAAACTGAAAAAAAAAAAGAGAAATGTGAGGAATCAGAGAGGCAGAAACTGGAAGTAAGATGCCTTTGGCTTTCGCTGTGTTCCCAAATGTGCACGTTAATTTGAAAGTTTTTCAGAATGTTCAAATGTATGGCCTGGTATTGGCTCTTTCATGCAGCACCGCAAAATGTGATTGATGGCAGTTCCTGTTGTTTACTGTGGCCATGTTGAAGACGTTCAGAGTGAATGAGCCTGAAAAGAAACACTGACTTCTCTGACAAAGCTGACTTGAAAAAATATTGTAGAGGACGTTAATATCAGTAAAATTAAGACTAAAGAGATGTAAGATGAGATGTTGATGAATGTTTTCCATTTCAAAAGGAAGCTTATGTGCACAAAACAGACTTTTGATAGAAAAATAAAAGATACGGACACAAATAAAATAAATACTCTGCATGATGTCTGCAGATCCCCTTTAGCTCCAGTTAACATATCTCCCCAGCGGCAGACGGCTGGTGAACATAGTTGAGCATTTAGCAGCTTAAGAGACACATTTTCATCTCTGGAGTTGGAGGAGAACAAAAATTAGCTAAAATGAAACTGAATATTGGACTTTAAATCATCAAGTCAAAAACACAGCTAAAATAAGGAGGCCGATCTTTTCTGCAGGCTCTGCAAAGAGGCAACTAACCGCTAACACGTAAACTATTTCAGTTTTATGAGGTGACAAATTGTCTGTTTGAAGTTTCTTGCACTGCCCCCAAGTGGCAAAATATAGTCAGTACATTCATATGTACAAATAATGATGGTGCTAAGCATTACAAAGTGTAAAAAGATATATTTATTAGATTATTGTATCTATTAAAAATCACACAGTGTACAAAAGTTATCGAAAAAGGAAAAACTCTCCATTCAAAGTCAACTAACAAGCTTTTTAAGACTTTTAAACTCAGGCATTGTCTGCTTCTGATACAAAGACAAGATGTCAGTTAATGAAGACTATAAAAAGCTATAGAAAAGGTGAGTAAGTTGACCTTTATTTAACTTTCTTTCTTTATTTTTTATCTTTAAACTACCTTATTTTAGAGTTCAAAGCAAACTTTAAAGATCAACAGCACAAACTGCATGAGGAGGATCACACTGTAAGCAAACAAACAACAATAAACCTGTTTTTTAAAAGGTAGACTATGAACTTGAGTTGCATTTGTCTTGTTAGAGAGCAGGTCAAGACATTATCTCACAGTAGCTTCATGCACCACAGTACCGTTTCTCCTCGTCTACCTCTAACCAGACTGGAATATCTGAAGGTTGAGGCTTATTTAATGAGAATGTTATCTTTAGGATCATTAGGGCAGGTTCTTCCTTTACAGATTCAGTTAAATTTCCAGCAGATTACAGGCTGTTGAGGCCATTAGTGAGGAGGCTTTTTTTTCACACCCTCTGTCTCTCTCTATCACTCTTTGTCCTTGTGGGTGATTAGAATGCACCCTGGTTGTCTGTCTGCTTGCTCATTAATCACACAGTGAGAGGCTGGGCCGAGCACTAAATATACAGTTTGTCCTCATCTCAGCACTCCACACAAAGTGCTATTACAGCAGAAAACCACACTGGGTCATAAATGACTCATAAGCAGGGCTACGTGTTGGCTCGCGCCCGTAATAGTAATCCTATCAGTACTTAAGGCGCAGAATGACTCCACAGCATCATTGTAAAATCTTACCGCCATTAAAAAAACAAAATCGTGGATAATAACAGCGATTACATTTTGACCTGTGCAGGTATTCTTTGTACATTAAAATTTTATTAGAATGTTTTCAAGCTTTTTTTTTTCCCCCAGAAACCACTAAGTTCTCACCTATTAATGTGAAACAAGTAATGAACTTAAAATAAAAAAATGATACATAAAGGAAAATGTGCTCGCCATTAAGAAATATTTATCTGGATGCTATCAATCTTTATCTCTGCCTGAAGTGAATCTTACAGATAAAAATGTCATGATGATCGAAGTAAGAATGTAGGAAATATTTGAGCTGATATCCAAGAAGACCTATAAGTGTATCTTCAG
>JAPZDV010000013.1:5046305-5089105 GCA_029814665.1 Acanthurus lineatus
AGACCTATAAGTGTCTCTTCAGTTACTTAGTTTGAACAGTGTTTCAAGGTTTGACGCACATGTTTCAAGCTTACTGTGCCATTACTGACTCTTTGCTTAGCATTACATGCTTTAGTTAGCCTACTGTTGCTGTCAAGTTTCCACTTTTCCTGTTCTGCACACATGTAGTTAACAGACAAATGCATTTCTAGCAAGCAAACACTGGTATTTGATGGCTAAAGGACAGATGTGTTGGGCTGTAAAAGAGCAGACCCAAGCAGGCAGACGCAGAGGGAAAGGTGGAGTGAGGAAGGTTTATTAAAGGATGGGGAAGTTTTGGTGAAATGGGGCTTTAAATGGCTGGTGAAGGCGGGGGAAATGAGGGCAGATGAAGTGAAATGCAAGATGAGTCTGCAGGGTACTCAGCTGTGCTCCTCTGGACCGTGTCCTTTCCATTCAACGCAGCATTGGTGTCCTCTGCCTCAGCAGCGCACATCTGGCAGCCACCAGACGGTGTAGGCCTGGTGGTTGTAGATGATGTGGGGAGGCTAAAAGCTGCAGCTGGGGGCAAAAGCATGCTGGTAGATACAGTTTTTTTTTTTTTTTTAACAAAGAAATGTAGATGGAAGGGAAGGGATGGTGATTTTATGCTCCTAAGCAGGAAACAGGGGTGATGGATGAAAACTCAGGGAGCATTCAAACAGAACATACCTGTGGACACGATGGACGAGAAGCTGTGTGTGATACAACAGGGTGCAGCTCCTAGGTCCTGGTTGGCCCTCTTTGTCCGCCCATTGGTTTGGGAATGAGGAACCTTGGGAGACATACTGGGATTCGCAGCAAACATGGTGGAGGAGGAGCGCCGGGACCTCGAAAGTGATGCCAGGATAGGCTACTATTAGGTGTAACTGATAAGTAGCTAACCAAACATGCTAAAGTTTGCTTCTCCCATTAGAGCAACATAGATATTTGTAATTTGTACCATATTTGTGAGGACAATCATGAATCTTTTTAACATTTTAATCATTCTTTGTTGTCTTTTTATCAACTTTTTCTCTTTCTTAAAATGCCAAAAATTGCTCTTAATACTGCCCAGGTGAAAACCGAGGACTGAAAGGCCTTGCTGAGATGATCCTTATGAATGTTTTTTTTAACAAACAGAAGGTTTCCTGCTTTGACTGTGGTGTGGATGGAACATACAGTTCATATTCAGATATATCCTTTCTCTAAGAAATCAAACAGCTCGATGCTTTCACTGCTTGATTTTCATCCTTGGACAAGAGTGAATAGGAGCTCTGCCAGTAATCAAGCCAAAGTAAAAACCTCGAGTACCATAAATGTACTTTTAAAACCCACAGGCGACAAAGGATGCAAATGAGGACATTTAGTTTCATGGAATAAAAAAAGAAAACAGCTTCAGTAATAAGAGCAGACAGTGTTCAACCCTCTGGCCTCACTGGTGCCAATAATTCTCGACAGTCTCGGAGAAGGAGGAGGATATTTGTGATTCAGAAGACTGCGTTCATCGGTTCAACAGACTGCCAAAACGCACCACAACTTCAGATAAATTAGTGATACGTCTGATATAGTTTAGCCACTAAAACACGAGTCAAATCCACTATAGTGTGAGGAGAACTTGCACTGAAATGAAACATACTTTACCAAGAAGCATAACATCCTGCTACCTCAAGGGCATGCGTAAAGAGAGCAAGGACACTGTAGTAATGACCTGTTTTCCTTTCTCTAATTATTCTGCTTTAGATGGGCCTCCATATTCAAAGACCAACCTAAGGGCAGTCATTTACCTGCAACATGAAGTCATAAGCCATTATATCTGCATTATTCAGAAGAAAACACAGTGAGGATACAGTCGCTTTCCTAATGAAACTCACTCTTTAACTAGACAGTGTTTTCGCTCTAATAGCAGCTGAGTGTGTCACTGTGGATTGTGGAGCATTTTCAGCATCAAATGTCTGTTTTTTGACCGATCTGATGAGCAAAAACAATAAGTCTACTCAGCAATTAACTCTTGAAAAATAAATATATCCTCTACAACAGCTGCAGGTGGGGAGCCTTAATTGGAAGACGAAGTTTCTTCCTTTACTCTTGGGAAAAAAGGGATGAGTGGAAGATTCAACTCCGCTGGGAAATCTGGGAACTGGGGAGCTCATGTCAAACTCAGTTCATGGGAAATACTACACACTGTGTTCAAAGCAGCTGTAACTATCTGCTGTTTATTGAGTCTGAGAGAACAGTGAGTCAAATGAAAAACAAAAGATCAGGTTGCATTATGGGAGGTGTAGGATCCATGTTTTGTAGTTTAATTCAGGGCTTAAACTGGGTTCCTTTTAAATATGACTTTGAAAGTGAGATGCAAAATTGTTGGATTTCCTCTTTATTGTGCAAATGTGTGACTCTTATACAAAAACTGTGGACCAAAGTTTCTTGGTGTTTATTTAAACATTTTCTCCAAGTGTTTCTGGTGTTTTATTGCAGACTGAAATCACAAGATCAGAAGTTTCTTTACATTTTTTCTGCAGAAAGCTATAATATGTCCATGCATTTGAAAATAGAAAGGCTACAAGTTATATCCAAGAAGATAAATGACACTTTCAATTTTCTTATCGTCAATTAAAACCTCCTTTGCCTTCTACAAATAAATATTCATCACAAAAAGTGTTGCTGTTGCTTGTGCAGTTTCATCAGTTTTATTTCCTACATTACCTTTTTTCTCATGTTTCACCTGTTGGTTGAATGAATCAAAAATCATTGCTATGCATTTTAAATTCATCTCCCTGCAGCATGATGGAATATTTTCTAAAGAGTGTCAATCATCAGCATTGTTGTTGTATTTAATTTTTTCCATGAACAACCAGCTGTTTTATTTCTTTCATGCTGATGGGTTGAAGAGGCTGTCGGGGGAGTTTTTTTTTTCTTTTTTCTCTCCTCCAGGTAAAATATGCATCCTTGATGTGAGGTGGTGTGTTTTCCTTTGACAGGTTGTTTGCTCTGGTAGATGTAAGCGCTTCATCTGCAGCATATTCACGCTTAAAACACACTTAAAACTCAACATGCGAACAGTTTCTGCTGGAGCTCTGAGAGGAACAAGATGCAGAACAAGATGTACTGTACACGTGCTGTATGAATATCTGCTACGCCTTCCAGTGCGGTGTCAAGGCTTTAAAGTACAGCAAACAGAACTGCTGAGCACACACTGTGCAGTATTTGGGCAAGGCTTAATCTACGGAGCGAGCAATGAATCATAAACAAGATGTCTTATTGACTTATCGACCTTTACGCACGTCAAAGCGGTTGCCTGTTTTGTATCCATCCCCCAACGCCATTTCAATTTGAGTCACAATAATTCTCTGGATTGCAACTCTCACATTTCACGCTTGATTTCATATTTCTCTCCACATTTATGGAAAAGCAGTTGTGTTTGCTTACGCAATTTACGTTAATGGCTCTGGAGATTGTTTTTGCAACGACTTGGACAGCCATAATGTGGGGGAAGTTGCTTTATAAAAACAGTTGTACCCTTTGTCACAGGTCATCTAGCACTGTTCCACCTTGAAGATGAGAGATTTAACATAGCATAAAGCAGGGGATTTACTGACATTACACTGTCCATTCTGCAAACATCATCCACTGTAATCTTTGAGAAAACACCATTACAAGATTATAAATTAATACACAGGCGACCACTGCTGCCATTACTGCTGCTTCCTTTCACTCTGAGCACAATCCTATTGAGCCAAAGCGTCATACAGGAGCAGATCACCAATATCACAACCAATCACTGCTACACTCAGAGCCACAGCCCATACACAACTAATATAACAAAAATAAAACAAATTATTTAGAAGAGGACGAAAGGATGACAAGTCTAGAATTGGAGAGCAATAAAAGCCACTGAGAAAAGGTTCAAGCAGGGGTTGATGAAATACAAACACAAGATGGAAAAGAACATTTTACGGAATTACAAAAACTACAAAAATTTGCAGCATGACTAACCCCGTCAAGGCAAACCGTTTCAAAAACCATGGCGAATCAAATGACAAGACAGTCAATCTCTTTCTCTGAGCTGACAAAGCAGGGCAGTTTCTTTTTATTTGAAATTTGAACCACTGCTCAAACAGAAATAATTAAAGCTTGAACATGTATCTTTTGAAAAAAAAAAAATCAAAAGCATTGACCCTCCTCTAACAACTAAAAAGTTAGATATGTAAGTAACACCAGGCCCCTTTGTTCACTTTAATGTTAGCTTACTTTTGATGTTGTTGAATAAAAGACGATATTGTCGGATTTCTGACTCTATGACCACTGAAAAGTTGAGTTCCTTTAAAAAACTCAGTAGTGATGTTTTTAATTAAAGCAGTGAACTCATGAGGATCTTGGTTATGTAGAAAAATATAGAGAAATCTTAAGTGCCACTATTCTGTAATTGCAACTTGTAGCCACAGAGGTCGCTGTTGTGCAAAAGTTGCATACTCTGGCTTCACATGTTTGTTCTGAAATGATTTGCTAAAGAAGAAAAACCACAACACATTTTAGGATTTATGTTGCACTCTAATTATTTTGAAAAATATCTCTAATTATTTTCCATTAGTTCCTTTTTTTATTCAAAGAGTTACAGCGTTGTAAGCAGTAAACACAGGGTGCTTCCTTTGCTTTGAAAAACATATACTGCATGTGTGTTTGTGCAAAGATAGAAAGTGTAGAGTTGCAAAAAGTTGGATAAACATGAAACCATCTCATAGCTTTACAAAAGCTTCTTCCTTGTTCATTAATGTTTTTTTGCATTTGCAAAGTACAAACAGTCCTCACAACAACTAACTCTGCGGGTGCAGACATGTTTGTTCAGATTTCGTGCAGTCAAACTTTCTGAATGAATGCTGCCCGGCAGCTTTGGCTCTGATGTGCCCTTCTAAAACAAGTCTGGGTGTCGAGACATTTGGTGCAGATTGGCAGAACCAGATTTATCCCATAATGACTTAGTGGAGCCTGACCTTCCGTGTCAAAGGTAAGGTGTGGAGCTGAGCATGACATTTATGGGTCATATCTGCTGTAAATGACTGGAGTGCCCTTTGTCTTCATGGTTGGAGTTAATGGGGATGTCAGGGAGAAGGTGAGGCCATGTCTAACAGTGGAAGAGAGGAATCACAGAGATGGACACACAAATAAGGGAAGTAATACTTTTGTCAGTGTGTAAGTTGTGTGAAATTTAGCTGATTATTCTTCTTTATGGGGAGGAGAATCAGAGTTTTTATCAACAGCTGTGGAAAAAATATTCAGATCCTTTACTTAAGTCAAGTTAAGTGAAAACTTGATTTAAATATACATAAAATATTCACAGAGAAAAGCAGCAGATTCTCAAATAATTGAAGTTAGAGTGATAAACATGTTTATATGAAAATGACTTATAAATGATTAAGAGTTGCAATTTTTTTCTAATGAATCAACTAATTGTTCCAGTTTTCACTGCATGTAAACAGTAATTTATACCAAAACTTACTTTACATGCTCTTTGAATAGTTTCTATGTCAAAATGAACTTTACAAAACAACTAGTAAGTAAAACGCTTAGACTAGATGCAGTGCTGATAAAAAGTAAACCAACAAGTACAGCATAAAATGACATAAAAAGACAAGAACTAAAGTTTAGAAAAGTTGCATTTGAATGAAAGTAAGCACAAAATTACATTCTATAATAGCTATGGAGATGACGCACATGATCTGTCTGTAACCAGAGGTGCGAAAATAGCACAACAAAGTTTGGCGTCATAACCTTTTCTGCAGCAGCAGGGTGGACAAGCTGCTTTTTTAACACTCCATCGTGATTGATCAACCCTGAAGGCTTCACTCTCCTTCATTCTGCAAATATTAGGTAAATCACTACCTCTGAAATTACACAGTCAATGCAGAGTCTTTAAAAAGAAACCGCTCATTAAGAAAACTAACACCCTGTAATGTAGCGACGCTCATGGTTGGCCTTCTACCTGAGCTGAAGCCAAACTAATATGCAGCCGGTGTAATTACAGACAGCATGACAGTTTTGCTGTGCATGCATGTGGAAGGCTGCACAACTATTGTTTCACTGCCGCCACTGATGTCACATTTTAATTAACAGGAGGAAAAAAATCGCTCAGAACAGAAAAAAAAACCCTTAAAAAGAAGAGTTTATTAAAATATCAGCCACTTGTATTTTCTCTCTGTTTATGTTCTGCTCTTTAAACACACACACACACACACACAAAAAGGAAACGAGATCCGACCGGTGGCCATTAAAGCAGCCATTAGTTCAGCTGACTCACCTCTTCAAGGAGCCGAGTGGCCCCGGGCACCGTGACGCACTTCAGGTCACATTATGGTTCAGTTACTGCAAAATCTCAAAGGTTAATTCAAGGTCTGCACATTAATCCTTCAGTAAATCATCCTTAACTCCTAATTATTTTCCTCCCCCAGTTTGACTGTCAACAGTTAGCTCAGGTAGCGGCTCTTTCTGTCCTCAAGCCACCTTGGAACCGAAATGAGTTAACAAGCTCGAGTCCAGTTAAATCTCTGATTATTCAAATCTGATAAGCTTGTAGATCATGATGAAAGTGGCATTATTCCATTTTCAATGAGAGCTATCTGGGAAAAAAGATGAGCTAAGTCTTCAGTCCTCCATCAGCCCCCTCAACCATTGAAGGCATCAAGACAGAATGAATTCACTCTGTCAACTCTACTTCTTGTCACACATCGATATTAATGTCCATATTTATGGGCCTCGGTTCAAGGATGAAAGGTATGTCGTGGTCATAATTTTCAGTTTTAAGTTTCAGATTTCAAGTTTTGTGAAATCCAGTTGATGGATTGAGATGGTTCTCTTTGTCACCGCCATCTTTCTAGTCCTTTAGCACCACACTGTGTCTGATCTGGGAACTGCATCACAGAGAGACCTGGAGAGAGAGAAATAGAAAGAGAGAGAGAGAGAGAGAGAGAGAGAGATAGAGAGAGAGAGAGAGAGAGAGAGTGTGTGTGTGTGTGTGTGTTTTTGCACCACAAAGACCTGCCAAGGTAAGTGTGTGTGGCATTTTGCTGATCCTCATGCTTTTTTAGAGGCTGAAGGTCTCAGATAGTGAATGAATGTGGACACTTTAAGGCCCTTACAAGTATAGTAAGTGTGTGTGTGTGTGTGTGTGTGTGTGTGTGTGTACGTGCGTGCTAGGGGTTGTTTGTGAGTGAGAGAATAAAAGGAACTTCCAGGACTTAATAAACACCATCATACAGCAGGAAAGTGGGACCATGCTGTGACCAATTATGTGATGAGATGTTTTGTTTAGTTTTTTGTTTTTTTCCTCACATTTTTTGCCAATTTTCCTGTCAGTGTGCTTGTTGTGTGCTCGTCTCTGAAACCGCATTTACCATGAAAATATTCATCCCAC
This sequence comes from Acanthurus lineatus, assembly GCA_029814665.1. Classification (NCBI taxonomy): domain Eukaryota; kingdom Metazoa; phylum Chordata; class Actinopteri; order Acanthuriformes; family Acanthuridae; genus Acanthurus; species Acanthurus lineatus. The sequence goes on from JAPZDV010000013.1 coordinate 5,053,711, forward strand.
CCCATTTGTTTTTTTTGCCTGACATTTCTTAAGCAGCTTTTAAAGGAGCAGAAAAACAAAAAGCACAAACGAGTTTCCTGCTCGTAAATGGAGTCAACCTTTGCAGCTCTGCAGGAAACAGACAAGCGTTCACTACCAAAACCAACTAAAGTTTATTTTAAACAGCACTGTTGTGAGGATATTTAGGTCATATTGAGTACATAAATAACACATGGATAGAATTAAATTGAAAAGTATATAATTGTGTTTCTGTAAAATAAACATCATATGGATTCAATTAAAGGAATAATTCAAATATTTGTTTTCATGCAGAGAGTCAGAGGAGATGATAGATATCATTCTCAGGTTTGTGGGGTGTATATGAAGTGTACATGATGCCAGCAGCCAGTTAGCTTAGCAAGGCACAACTGCTGGGCACAAAGAAACAACTGACCCAGCTTTGACCAAAAATCTGTCCCAAGTTTTTACTCTCATACTTTTGTATTTATTTAGTATTGCTACTTTTGGACTGTTTCCCCTATTTCAGGTATTTATCTAGAAAAGCCGAGTTTCCTGGATAATAGTGTTAGCTTTATGTTAAATGTATAGATATGATAGTTGTTTACATCTTCTAATCTCAGTGAGGAGTGAATAAGCATAAACTGTTAACACACACACAGAAATTAGTGTAAATTGGTATTTTTTTCATTACTTACACCCTGGTTCGTTCTTCAGAAGGCTAGCTTTAAGAGTTTATTTCCTGATGTTGTAGATGGGAATTAACAAAAATGTAAACGAAACTAAACTAAACGAATATATGGGTCTACTAGAGTAGGAGTACAGCAGCAAAAAAACAGAAATACTTGAGTAAAAGTAGTCCTACTAGTTACTCTCCACCATTGCTGCTTAATTAGCTGCACTGAGATGAGATCCTCTGGGTTTAGTGTTTTTAAAAGCTTGATTGAAGCCCTATTCAAATACAGATTTACCAAAATGTAAAGAATGGAGTAGTGGTTAAAAAGCCACTGTCTCCCATGCCTCTCCCGTCCCCTTCCTCTCATCCTTTCTTTAAATTGTACTCACTGTTGTTTCGATCACCCACACAAAAAAAATATGATGTAGCCAGTCTCACTGAAGCTTCCGCAAATTCTCAGCAATCCATCATCCACGCCGTATTAATCACAGACTAGCTGCCATCCACGTTCTGAATTAGCTTTGCAGAACGAAACCCTTCTGAGATAATCACTTTTTCATCACCAATAATGTGACGTGGAGCACATTCAGACGTGGATGTGATGTGTAGGACAAAGGACAGATGTGCGTCTCTTTGTTCAGCTGCATATAGAATATCATTTACAGGACGAGTGTCCGCCATTTGTGCATCAACCTTGTTGTAGATATGCCGTCCTATGCAGTGTGCTAAAGCATTTTAGCTCAGTTCGCCTGCCTTGATGCCTTCTCAAACAGTGTATTTGAATGGCACACGTTCATTTGGGTGCAGTGTAATTAACTGTCTTATGTATGGCCGCTTTTAAAAAGAGATTTGATTGTAACTAATAAGAAAATGATTAAATTTCCATCTTTAAAATGTTTTTGTCCCTTTACTTTGAAATATACTCACAATAATAAGATATATTTTCCTTGATATAGGTGGTTGATATGTGGATGAGTTTCTTTTTTCTCTGAAGTATAAAATTAAAGAAAACTGACCAGTTCAGAGTTTTATCTTTCACTTTCTCTACAGCGAGACAGTGTTTGAAAAATCATTTCAGTTGAACATTGTGAAAGGATTTTTTTTTTTTTTAAAAAAAAGGGTGATGTTATTAGTGAGCAACATCTTATTTGATACCAGTAAATATGACAAAAAGGTCTCACATTCAGAAACATTCCTATCAAAGTTGGCATTAAGAGGGAGCATTGAGACGGACTGGTTTGTGATCTCTGAGAAAATGTTTTCCATTTAGTTCAAAGCGTGAGTTGAAAGTGCTCGAAGATTGAGTCCACCGGGAGCCATCAGCTTTTTGGAACATTTTCTTTCTTCCTGACAGTCGAACTGCTCCGTATCTCTGTTCGGGGTTGTGTATTAGTTGTCTGAAACTTGATGGGTGCTGCTATCTCCTTTGCCAGGTTAGCGCTGCCGAGACTCTTTATCAAGGGAGACATGGCAGTGTCTATTTTTTAAAAAGATAAGGGGTTTCCACGCAACAAATGCAGCCAAAATATGTCCACTTATATTACACCGACTTGCTCAAGGAGCTTGTCATCTTATGAATGGTGTATATGCTCCGTGTCAGAATTTAGCACCAATGAAATCACGGCTGCTGAGGTGGTTTGAGTGAGTGAGACTTTAAAGTGAGTACATTTGCTTAAAGTCACAGCACCGACCGTCAATCTACATCATGTTAACTGTATTTATCTGCTGCGATAAGCAAACTGCAGGTGAGTGAGAGTGTTGCTGATGCTTGACATGACACTGCCATCCAGTGGCGTGATCTGTGAAGTCACCATGTTTCCAGCTTGTCACTTCAAATGCGTGTAACTTTGAGAAAAACCTTGTATTGATTAAAAGAAAGACAATATGTTGTTGGCATTTCTTTAATAAACATTTGCCAAAGGAGGAGGGAGGGGGACAAAAATCATTTTTAGTACAAAATAAGACATTGTTTCCTTTTTGAAATTGGGTTATGAGTGTTTTTTTTGTTTTTGCTAATGATTTTACAACACCTATTGGCAAAAAGGCATGTGGAATTTAAAGTGAAAACAGCCTTTCTGCAACACGTCCCATCAGATTTGCTGCAGTCGTCCAAGTGCTTCCAGTTTTCTCTGGAACTAACAGTCCTTATCCTCAAATAACTCCCTGTGCTGATACCTAAGCCATCAACCCATTCAACTGAGCAATCATTGTTTCAACATAATAATGGACATATAAAAGAGGACACTACATTACTGGTCATATTCCTAATTGTGCAGATAAAGCACATCATCCATTTCCTTTCATAGCTAAAATAGTTTCCGCCTACTTCAGTCAGTAGTGCAAAACATTAATACTAGTTTGCCCTCGAGCAATTACAGAAAGGCTAAGGTAGAGATTTAAAATTTACCCAGCCTGATAAATGTACACTCAAAAAAGGTAAAAGTTTAATTTAAAAGACAGCAGAATAGATTACAAAAAAATATGAAAATGGTATGAGCAAGAAAAGCTCCTCCGGTGTTATTCAGCCGTCCTTCTGCAACATAATCCACATTCCAGACTGAGGAAGAATACAATGCCTTACACAGATTTAAGTTATTACAAACTGAGTGTGCATCTCCAGATCTGTCTGGTCTGGCCTGAGAGGCTTCAGGCTCCACACGGAGTCCTTGAGCCTTTTGTTCATTGTCACAAACTGCCATTTCATATTTCCAGTCTTTCAGAAAGGCAGGCCGCGTCCTCTGATTGTTGCTGTCGAGTTCACATGTGGGACAAAGCCGAGGGGTAGTGGTGGAGCCCCGACTTGGGAAGGTGAGCCCCAGGATTGTCCTGGTGCTGGGATGGGTGGGGGAGGAGGTACACCATCCTTTCTGGCCATGGCGTGGTTGTACAGGTGGAGAGGGCTGGGGTTGGGCTGTCCCTCCACAGGTAAGGGGCTGTGATTGTACTTAAAACGGTGGTCTTTGTCCCCGGTGAACACCATGCTGCTGGTCTCAGAGGCCCCGGTGCCTGGAGGGAAGGAGTCTGGGTGGGCTGGGGCCAGAACGCCTGCAGCAGACGACGAGCCCGCAGCCTGAGCTGGTCCACTAAATACTTCCCTCAGAGCGTGAGGTGGCAGGCCTCCACCTAACATGTGACCCATGTAGCCGTCGCCAAACCCTGCAGGAGTGAAAGGGGGAGGAGGTGGGTGGCTGTAGTCTCCGCCGTATCCAGGCCCCTCTGCAGTGGGGAGTGGTGGGTAGTCTGGCTCTGGCGGTCTCCCTCCATCGCCTCCACCTGCAGAGGCAATAGGTGGAGCGTGGCCTGTTTTGGGCTCAGGTGGAGGCTGGCGATAGTCCAAGTCTGCATGTGGCGGAGGCTCTGGAGGCTCAGGTGGTCTCTGATCTGGAGGCAGGATGGAAACTCCACCTACTTCAGACACTGAGAGACAGAAAGTACGACATGTTAGGAAACACAGTGTGGGAATGAATGAATGAACGGTTTGGATAGAGAGTTGATTTATTTGTTGCAAAACAAAACATAAAATTTATTTTCAACCTTGATCCTTATATATCGCAATAGTTTTGATCAAACTCAATGTTCAGCAGTCTCACTGAAAAGATTCAAAAGACCAAGAATCACCTGGAGAGACTGGACTGGGCTCTGGGGGCTGTTTGATCTCTGGAGGTAGAAGCTGCCCTCCTGGTGCTCCTCCTGTGGGGTTGGTGGTCTCCGCCCCTTCTCCACTGTCACTCGGTTCCCGTCGCTGACCCTGCTGACCCTGTTGAGCCTGGAGGAGCTGAGCCAGCAGCATGGTCATGGCTGTCTGCGTGGCAGCTGCGGCCTCTCCTTCTGGAATACCCGACGGTGCAGATATGGGGGGAGAGGGAGGCTTGGGCATTGGGGGTGTACGCGGCATGCCTGCAGGAGCGGCGGGCTGGGGAGGCTTGGTAGGTGTAGGTGGAGGAGGAGGCTCAGCTGGGTCAGTGGGGGCTAGGGCTTTGGAGAGCTGCTGTAAGGTTTCCTGGTTGACCTTTGTGCTCATGGACTGGACGAACTGGGCCGTGTTGACTGCGCTTGTTGGCTGGCCAAGGAAGTTCAGGAGGACTGCCAGCTGCTCCTGGGTTAACTGAGAGTTTGGACCCTTTGGGTCTGTAAGAAAACAGAAAACATGAGTCATTTATTAGCGGAGATTCCACTGAAAGATCCAGTAAAAACATTTTTTGCTTAAAAAAAAAGAAAACTTTTATGTACATCACAATGAGTTGCAACATTTGAGACTTTTTTATACCAATTAAAATTCCATAAATAATCACTATCACATGCAACAACCAATGTAAAAGTAAAAAAAGAATTATTACGAGCCCCAAGTTAGTGTAGGATGACATTTTTGGGTAGATTTTTTTGTCTGACAATCCCTCCAACAATCTTGGGGTTGCACCTAATTCATGGCTGGTCTAAACAGATATTTTACTCAAATGATTCTGTAGAGAGACATGTTTACATCTGCAGTCCTCATGTTACAGACTTGATCACAATCTCCATGGTTCTGAAACATCCTTATCAAACATGTTTGATAGACATCAGACTTTTTTTTAAGCTTGCAGTGCAAACATAGCGCTCAAAAGTGCAACCAGCTAACAATGAGTCCAGCTCCATGTTTGTTTTTACACATGCCAAGTTTGTTTTAGCTCCCTGGAATTGCTGCTCTGAAATGTTAAGTGTGAAATCAATGAGTGTGTGCCTGCGTTCAGACTGAACCGCCTGGTGTGTGCTTTCTCACAATTAGAGTATAAAAAATTGGTTAAATCTATCTTTATATCTGCGGTTTCAGATGCTTTTTTAAGTCATTTGAGAGGTCCAATGACCGCTTACAAACTAAACGAACTAAAACTGAATATTGTACATCCATATTTAAAAATACACTGAGTTACTTGTTTGTTATGTACATCAGAAGGGTTTCTTTTGAATACACTGTATCACACTTACTCATAGTGTAAAGCACCCTTTATACAGATAAGTGCGATTCAAAGTAAGTCAGCAGTGACTCACAAGTTAATAGTGTCACATTACAAATACAAATAGTAGTTAAACTCACCCAGCAGTGCGGAAGCAGCAGCATTCTGAGCTTTGACACCTCCAGGAGCAGGGAAGCCCTGGGGAGTGTTGCTGCGACTGTCATCAAGGCCCAGCTCTTTACGTGGCGCCTTCGGGGCTGCCAATTCCTCCGGTATCTGCTTCTGTCGCCGACGTTTCTTACTCCACAGCTCATGACAGTCCTGCCACAGCGGAAGACTGGAGAGGTGGAAACAGTTAAAAATGGTGGGAGAACATTAAGAGTGTTGTAATCCTGCTGATAAAAACGTGTTGATGCAACATGAAGTACAACATACTCTGGTGGGGGCATCTTGTCTGGGTCAACGTCCTTGAGGAACTCGCTGCCCAACGCTTGCTCAGCCGTACAGCGTTTGCTGGGATCCAAGTTTAACATGTGGTCAAACAGGTCCAGGGCAGACGGAGGGATACTGGACAGACACAAGAGCACAGGATTTCATTACACTGCACTGATAGTTGGCTCAGTCTTTTAAATGTTCTACTTTGTAGCGTAAACATCGACTTACAAAGCAAACTCCTCTCGTAACCGTCTCCTGTACTGTTTCTTTGGCTTCATGGTGTTGAAGAAGGGGAGTTTAATTACATCTGGCCAGACAGCGGGGCAGGGGCTGCCACATATTCGGCTACAGGACAGAAATTCATTTTTGTTTAAGCAGAGCACAGGAATGTGTGGACATCATAGGCAACAGGGATTTTCTACATATCCGACACTGGGTGTTGTTCAGACAACACCCAAAGAAGTGGCCTGACATGTTTTTTTTTCTCTCCTTTATATGCCGCACATAGCTCACAATTAAGAAAGATCTGTGTGACCTTTCAGGGTTTCCAGCAACAGAGGTGGATTTCCTCCACTGACTTCAAAACCACCTTCATATTTCCTTTAGCAAAGGCAGCCATGACAAATCAAGTAAGGCCTGTGAATAAAAACATCTTGTGGCTTTGTAGCACTGAGGTTGATTGGGAGGATGGTGGAAATTATTAGTAATGCTTCCTCTTCCTGTTTTAGGTAATCGAAACCCCTTCTCTGTCTCTGGCTCATGTTAGTGCACCACTTAATAAAACCTAGTTAAGAGTTCAGGACTAAAGTTTTAAGACATCAATATTTTTTCCTGATTTAGCCTGAACTTACCTGATAAGCTCTAGCTGGGCAAGCTCCTGATTAGCTTGAAAAATGGGTTTCTTTGTGAACAGCTCTCCAAGAATGCATCTGTAAAAGACAAAATAAGATACTAATAAAGATTAATACTGACAGGGCAGATGATGAAGACCCACACAGTACACAAACTTAAGTCAATGTCAGATGAGCACTCACCCACAGCTCCACACATCAATAGCTGGAGTGTACCTCTCTTCTCCCAAAAGTAACTCTGGGGGCCGGTACCATAGTGTAATCACTTTGTTGGTGTATGGACGACTAAGCATGAGAACAAAGGACAAGAGGTTATGCTATCACACATGAGAATGAAAAATAACAGTGAAGATAACAGGTATGGAGTTCATCAGTAAAGCTTACCTCTCTTCGGAGTTATACAGCCGAGCGAGACCAAAGTCTGCAAGCTTTATTTGACCTCTGATTTGGAGAAAGAACATTTTATGTAATGGGGAAATGTGCTTAAGTGTGTAATAAAACAAAACTGTTCATGCTATTTAAGTGTAAAAATATTGCCAACTCACTTGTTATTGAGCAGAATGTTAGAGCATTTGATATCTCTGTGCAGAAAGTTTTTCTTGTGGCAGTAATCCAGGCCCTCCAGCAGCTGTCGCATGAAAGACTTAATGTGGCTCTCGTTGAAATGAACCAAGCCAGATTCAAGCAAACCCATCAAGTCGTGGTCCATGTATTCAAATACAAGATAGAAAGCACCTGCGATTAAAAAAATTAAGATTTAGTAACTAAAAAAGATGACTTATTTAAAAAATCATGTTATGTAGCAGGATCATGAGGTCACTAGTGAAAACAATGTACCTTTGTCATTCTTAAAATCTAAAGCATCTTCCTTGTCTGTGACAATCTCCTTCATGTTTATGATGCTCTTGTGGTTGAGTTGTCGCAAAATCTTAATCTCTCTAATGGCGGTGATTGGGAAGCCCTCCTTTTCATTGTCCAGTCGAACCTTCTTCAAAGCAACCATTTCAGCTATGAAACAGAGGAAAGAACAGAGTTCAGGGGTCACTATTCCAACAAAACTAGGAGATTTGCATAACCACAGATCTGTATTTATCGAGAACACTGAGAATGTATCTGTGTTAACGGTGTTAATTTAGAGTCATATTTGAACGCACATCCTCCAAACACTCACCAGTGTCTTTGTCTTTAGCTTTGTACACCTGACCGTAGGTGCCCTCTCCTGTGATTCCAATGATCTCAAACTTGTCCACACAGCGTTTGCCCCAATCTATCTCAGTTTCCTTAATCTCACCATATCTTGGGCCACAAATTCTGGAAATTACAAGAAAATATTTGAGTGGAAGTGTACATACAGAAAACAATAGCCAGAGTGAAGACAATACAGCACTACTGCATACATACTTTGGTCTTCGGCGAAGTGTTTGGGACTTTTTATCTTCAGGTGGGCTGTGCGGGGATGACGTGCCACCAGGAAGTTCAGGGGGCAGAGGCAAGTCTGTCAGAAGCTGGCGTCCCTTTCGCTCAGACTTTTTCTTTCCTGAGAGTGGGCTATCCTTCAAGCTAAAAGTAGAAAAATATAACACATAGAGAGTGAGTAACTCCTGTCAATCAAGTTTAAAAGTGAAGTAAAATTTTAGGTCATTTGTCACAATAATACATCCATACCTTTCCCCTTTATTCATATGCTCCAGAACTGTTTGTGGCAACGGTAGGGATGGCAGAGTTGAGATGAGTGGAGCAGTTGCTCGTTCCTTGTCCTTGCTCTGTCCAGGTGCTGGTGCTTTCCTTTTATCTTTAAGTACAGAGTCGTCTTTCCCCTTTCCATCTCTGTCCTTGCTAGTTTGGTGGTCAGTGGCCCTCTTGGAAGACTTGTCAGAGGGGGACTGAGGCTGGCTTGATGTGGGAGTTCGTGGACCTTTCTCTGGTGGTGGGGGAGACGGAGGGCGACCCTTTCTGGATGCGTGATTAGACTTTGGGCTTGGCTGGTGAGCAGATGAGGAAACCTTTGTTGGAGTAGATGTGTTGCTGGAGTTCTTGGCCTTGGCAGCTGCTCCTGCAGCTTTAGCCTTTTTCTGCTTGCTTAGTTCAGCAGCAAGACTGGTTTTGAAGGTGAGTGTGCTTGGTGAGAGGCTAGAGGGGCGACTGCGAGAGCGAGAGTGGCGGTGACGGCTGCGAGAACGTGAATGCCGCGAGGATGAATATGGACTTCTACTACGTGACCTAGCAGAGCGCCTGGAAAGGAAATGACATAAGAAATAACTTAAAATTTTGCTTTGACATTATATGACATTGTATTTACCCATAATACATAAGAAATCTAGAAGATATGTAAATTTGAAGAATGCTATGTCATGATAGAAACAATATTTTGTGCATTCTAAAATTTGTACAGTCACAGGCAGGACTATTTTTTCTTATTCCATAATCTAGTCAAAAATTAAAGCATAAAAATGCCAACTAATACTGACATAAAACACAAGGTCTTCAACAAATACCAAATCTACAACTTTTTTTCCCTTTTGGATGCAGAGTTATTTTCAACTGAACAACTGATGTTGTTGATAATACATGACCAACTCTGAATTTGGTAGCTATAAGTACATCATTTTTTTTACATAAACCTACTTTAAAGCAGAGTGTTTTTGACTGTTATTACAGACAACTCACATAATCCAGTAAGTTTCTTTTTAAGAACTCACCTGACATCTGGACTGGGGCTCAGGGACTTCCTGTATGGACTTCGTGATCTTCTGCGGTTTCCATAAGGACTTGAACCAAACTCTCCTTGTTCATATGGACTATGTCGGCCATAACTTGGGGACCTGCGCCAGTTCACTGGGCTCGAAGGGGACCGCTTCCTTTTGTTGCTAGAGTACGAACTGGGTGACTTCGGCATGCCATATGCCCCATACACATCTGCATCCCGGCTGTAATATGTGGAACTGGGAGAGAGTCTTTTGCTCCCGTAAGTTGGACTTCGTCTAGATATTAGCTGGTTATAACCACCGGGAGACTGGTAGTTATATGAATATGATGTCCCATAGGGACTTTCTGCTTTGAAACCAGGACTTCTCCTGTATGCCCTGAGGTCTTCGCGGTCATCTCTATAAGATTGTGGAGCATCCCTGTATGCAGATGGGGGCTCTTTATCAGATCTTGTTTTGCTTCTGTGCCTTTTTGAATCCCTCTTATCTGCAGATTGTGAGGACTGAGATGTAGATGTCCTTTTACCATTTCTGTCATTGCTCCTTGTAGTGTCTCTGTGATTTTTAGAGCCACTTAGGCTACTTCCACTCCTAGCTTTTGGGGTTTCTCTCTCACGGCTCTGGCGATCCTTTTTCCTGCCTAGCTCCTTGTCTTGTTTGCTCCTCTCAGATGGTCCTCTTATTTGTTCGTCCTTGCCAACACTTATTCCCTCCCGGTCTCTCTGGTGACTCTTATCTGGGGATGGTGGTTCAATAAAGTCACCAAAGTCAACATCGCTGAGTCGATCCACCGAGAGTCTGTCAGCATGGGTGACAAGTTTAGGAGAGGGGCTACCAGAAAATCGCTCTGACTGGGAGCTCACGTCATCGTACTCTACCAATGTCCGAAGTTCAACCTCTTTTTCAAAAGTGCTCTTTCGGTCATTGTCAGGGTCTCCTGTTGTACCGGTTTGCCACAAGTCCCTTTCCTTGGCCTGCCTTCGTTTCTTTCTGCTGGAAGCCGATGACCGCCTCTTCTCACGGTGTCTGTCTCGCTGAGCAGCACCGCTCCCTGCCTTACTACGCCTGTCCTGCCTGTTAGCATTTCTCTGTGCAGAAGGGCTCCGTCCCCGACCCTCGCGAAGCACCTCCGAATTAGGCATTTATCAACGAAATAAATGCTATAGTCAAGCTGAGAATAATATTGGTATTATATACTTTACCTACACTATGTTCCTTGTTGTGTCGTGGAACAAAACATTGGGCTAGCTGGGTAACAAGCTAGTTAGCTAACGTAACAGCAAATTCACAATTAGACAGCCAGCTAGCTAGCTAGCTAAATCACAAGCTTAACATTAGCATTACAGAGCTAGCCCGTTTAAGGTTCCAGAAAAAGTGGGTTACTCCAGGCAGTAATTCATGACACTTGGTGCCTATAGATTCCGTTACATTTAATCCACAGTACTGTGCTAAGTTTTAAAAACAGTCGCTACTCAACCATTGTGCTCCAAGACGGACATCTCCCAGATTTGCAAGCTAATGGTAGTCGGTTTAGCCAGCTAGCCTCCAATAGCTAACTGTGTCCAGTCGCATTCCATTTCAAGGAAGAGGCCCAAAGCGCCTCTAATTTAAAATCCAGTTCTTCTGAAATGTTGCAGTTCGTGGAAGCATGTAAATCCATTAACCATACAGTGTCAAAGTGAAAGTAAAAAGACTCTGTCTCCCTCTTACAAACTTCTTCTTGCCTTCCATCACACTCCAGTGTGCAACAAGGAAGTGAATAGCACGCGAGTTGGCCGGATAGCTGCCGCTAGCTAGCTAGCCAGCCGCTAGCACTTTAGCCAGCTATCTTTCTTTTCTCCTTGCGTGGAGTTCAATGCAACTCAGTCAAGATGCAATAAAACAATGCTATTCAAAAGCACCTCTGCTTCATCGTATCCTGCCGGGTTGCTGCTCCCTCTCACGACCACATGGTCCAAATGTAACAAGCGTCTCTCCGCACAGAAATGGCTCATCAATTCCTTTAATTTTTATTTCAAAATATTGTAACTTTGTTCGCAATGTGCCTTCTCGTCAGGGCCCAGACAGCTTTCAAACTACAGGCCTTGTGCGTCGGTGTGGACCAATGATACCCGTATGCGTAATCCAGATCAGCGGTTACGTCACCGCTAAGGGAAACCCCTACCTTCAAAATATAATACAAAATATACAATTCAAAATCAACAAGGGTTTACAAAATTTTAAATGAACCAAGTGCTAGATAATTTAAAGAATTGATTTCCGATCTCTAAAATATCATACATATAACGCACTTGATTGTTTATATTACTTCTACACCTCCGCTATGATGCCGATTTGGGTAAAAGTTGAGAAACCTGGATTTTACTGCTTTAGTTATTATCCATTTTATTCATATAGGCAATTTTTTTATTACAAAGTTTATCCATCCATCTCTCCTTGTCCAGTTCCAGTTTAAGCACCTGATTTTTAAATCCCAGTTGTATGAAATATTCACATTACATGTGTCAATTATATCCTGATTTTAAGCTGATCTAAAGCATGTTGCCTAAAGTCTAAATTTAGATACTTTTTTCTTATGTTTTAACCACTCAAGTTCCACTGTAATAACTTAAATACATCCACATCAATACTAGAGTAAATCAATACCTCTATTTGTCCTTGTCAATGACACTGGCATAACCACACATTAGACTGATCCAAGAATTAGTGTGACTGTGTTTACACATACAAAAGCTGTCTGTGCCTGTACACACATTATAGTGCAACAAGAACAATTAAGTACAGTCAAATTATGTTTTATAAACTGCCTACAAACTTGGTATATTAGGGGCATATTCATAGGAAAACTGGTTAATAAAGTGTGAACAGATCATATCTGAAAATTCACTACTTGTAACTAATGTTATAAAATCTTTAATTCCATGGTTTATTGTTCCTGTGATGTAGGAAATCATTGTTGTGTGGGATTCAAAATGCCAAGTTGCAAAGGAACATTCCTTTCACAATCCAAGACGAATCAGTAATCTCGACACAAAGAAATTATGGATACATTTAAAAATGTTATTAGTAATATCCACTTTATTTGCCATTTCCAAATAACTCACAAAAATGAATTGAAATGTAAGCTTCACCTCTTGCATTCACAAACAGATAGGCTACATTAGTGGTTATGTTTAAAATAAGTAAACATGAAGGAAACATTGATGGCATACATACAACCATCCAACCAAACACATAGATATCTTTTTTTTTTTTCATCCAAGGGTATTTATATAAAAGGCAAAACAAGTTATTTGAATACCCAGTAGGACAGCTTGCTCATAGCTTTCACACAAATATCTGTTTCAGTATCACCCCTTAAATCCTGCTGAAAATATTTGGGCCATCATCTCTATTAAATTATATGTGAAGACATATAGAAAAAAAAGTAGAATAAATATGAAGAGATTAAAAAAAAAAGCATTGAAACAAGAATTAGTGTTAAGCCAATGTTAGAGTAAGCAAGCACTATGGTGGTCACTCGTGAGTACTGTAGCTTCTGCAACCCTAAACGATGAAGACACACAGAAGCTAATGTAATGGCTATGAGCTAAGGAGAGTATGCCATAACAGACTGTGATTCTTACACCATATGTCAGTTTTCTGCTCCTGTCAGTTTAACTACCAGGGGTGTTTCAATCATAGCATGTTGTACTGGAGGTTAGCCCTTAAAACATAATAACCCAAAACTACTTTCCAAACATTCTGAGGCCATGGCATCCCAACATTTCAACATTTTGGGCTTGAGTTCCCCTTGTTCATCTCATCTCACACTCCCATCTTTAAACTCTAACTCTCTCTACAGTGTGCTTTTCAGTTAATAACACGTAATGCAGGGGGTATTCTTTTGCATTACTATCTTTTTGTACAATAAACACATTGACTTAAATACATGTCAAACAAAGTCTTAAATCAAAGCATCAGATTCTTAAGTGTTCACATGTAAATTCTGGGGATTTTGAAGCATAAAAATGTTCACAATCTTTGAATGATATCAGATTTTCTAAACTGTGGTCAGATCTCTGAGCAGCATTTAAGCTTAAATGCTTCTACTTTACTCATTTTTGTCAAAAGCAGTTTACAGACTCAGTGTTTTCAAATGTTTCCAAGTTTCATATTTTCTTCCTCTCTACTATTACAACAATCATTTTTTTGCATAGACTCCAGTGTTGGGCATCCTTTTGGTTGAAGGAATCCTTTTATGTAAAATGGTGAGCGGTTTCTGTTGGTGAAACACGCTCACATTTATTTTACTGTTAATGACTGGAGTGAATAGTGTCAGCAACCTCTGGTGGGTGTTCAGACATAACGACTGAAAACAATAATTTTATTTTTAATAAGAAGTTTTGTGTTAAAAATAAAGAGTGGGTCAGAAAAAGAAAACTGGGAGAAAGAAGGGGCAGATTTCACAGTGTGTTTTGGTCTGTAATTATCTGAAGCACTCTCATTTTGCCAATTTTTAACTGCCTCTTTCCAGTAAAAAGCTTTCCAGTAAGTACATGAGCAAGTCTAAATGAACATATGAGGGAGTTCGTGAAGATGTTTCCACAGCTTTATAACACCAGGCAGTCTTACACAAAGGTAAACAAAGCAGAATGTCAATGACCTCTAAACTCTAAACTCTGCACATCATCGGGAGTTTAAGATTACAGGCAAACAGGATGTTTTTTGGGGGATTATTCACATTCACAATGGACAGAGAGGCAACAGTGATGCACTGTACAAGAAGTACTAAATCCCTTGCATTTCTTTCACAGGCCGGTCAGAATGAAATTCTTGAAGTTCCCCTTCAGCGATTGCCACCATCAGTTTTACTCAAACACTGTAGTGCTTACTTTTCATGCTCACTATAGCAGGTTGTCACTTCCATTAGTAAGTGGGCACTTGTTTGTACTAGCTAGCATTTTTCTTTGGTGACTGAGAGCAACCTTTTTTGGACAGTTACCTCCTCACTTCCATCAAGCCTGCATTCATTTTTATTTATATTTTATGCCTTGCAATTCATCGATCCAATAACTTGTTCACACTAAGACCCTTATTAAGAAATACATTAAAGTAAAAAAGGAGGGGAATAAAAGGTTGGAGATTAAAAGTCTGAGCCAGAAAAAGTAAAATTTTCAAAAGAAAGCTTTACATAACTGGAAGCTAGTCATTTGATCAACTTTAAAATGTAGGATGTAGTGTTATGGATCACCTTTTATCAGAGCACCAGGGATCCTTTTGTCGCAAAAAAAAGGGGGGAAAAAAGGCAATGAAAGTTTATTAGACGAGTGAGGTAAACTTCTTGAAATGTTAGATTTGAAAAAAGTTCAAGTGTTGTAAAATCCCTCACAGATTTAAGGGGATGATCAATGTAATTTGTGCATTTGAGAAGACTCAAAGTGACGCGAAGGAGAAAGAAAATGGAAACATGAGTGCGCTTATCTTACACTGGTTGATAGGAAAGGAGGAGGAAAAAACAGTTTGACTTCACAGATTAAAAATAAGTGTTCATAGCCATACAACGTAATAAAATCGAGGTGTAAAACGACAAACAGGAATGGCATCAAATTGCGGCTCTGGCTTACTTAACGCGACAATCTTTCAATTAAAACGTTTCATTGATTCACCGGTGCAATGTACATTTTCTTGGTGGCACTTGATGAATTCTGGGTTGACACTACACTGCTGAGTCTGCTAACTTACATTTCCTATCCAAGATCCAGTTACATGTTCCCCATTTAGCCTTGGCTCTGACACCTTATTTTTTTTTTAAATCTTTTCTTTTGAACTGCACGTTGTCTGAATATATTATACACATCAACTTTACAATGAAAAGTTTTTTTTAAAACATTTCAGGGCTCAGCCTCTTTGTCAAGCTTAGGCCTAAATTAAAACACCATCCATTTACTACACTCTGTAATGTGGTCAGATTAAGAGAGAGAGAGAGTACATAAATTATTTGGAGTGTCAGCACATAAAAAGTTAGAGCTATAAATGGTGTATGGAGTGCCACCTTACTACTTCCTGACACACGGTCAGATGTCCTGTTAGCCAGGAACAGAAAGTCATGGTCAGGTACGGGCACAAAATAAATGCAAAAGTCTGAGAAATGTATATGTACACAAGCAGCCACCCTGCTCTCTGTTACCACTATAAAATACAGCATCTCTCTCTAATTCTCTTGGCCAAACTTTTACTTTTCTTCTTCCCATTCTTCTCTTTGCTGTCCTCCATTTTCCTTGCCCGGATCTCTCTCATCAAGTCAAAGAACACCTGTCGAAACACAAAACATGGGAGTTCAGGTTTCTCTGTTTGCTCAATATCAGCCATGTAAACTAATTTAGTCAGGGATGCCTATCATTAGATAGTCGAACATACCTTGTCAACATTGGCACGGGTTTTGGCAGAAGTCTCCACATAGCATACGCCCCACTGCTCAGCACGTGCCTTCGCTTCATCTGCGCTGACCTGCCGTCGGTCATCCAAGTCCGACTTGTTACCGACCAAGAGAAATGGCACGTTCTCGTCCTCTTTCACTCGCAGAATCTGCTCTCTGTAAAACAGGAAATGTCATTCAGCCATGAATCATGTAAACAAACAGACTACTACTGGTTTAAGTAGCCTTAAGTACAGAGTGAATGATGCAAAATGGTAGAAAATACAGTTGCCTTTATTGACGTTTTCAAAAATGTCAATACCTGTACCTAATGGTCACTGTCATTAAATTCTAATACGGAGGAAACTGTCTCATTGAAATGGTACCAGACCTGAAGTCTACTGTTGCTGCAAATGACTCCAGTTCTGTGATGGAAAACACGCAGAGGAAACCCTCGCCACTGCGGAAGTAGTTATCCCGTATGGCTGCGTAGTCCTCTTGTCCAGCTGTGTCGAGGATGTCGATCTGTACCTCCTCTCCATCCAGCACCACTTTCTTCCTGTAACTGTCTGCTTTGGTGGGCTCATAGTCTTCGACAAACTACAAGAAATAACAATTGTGATACAAACTGTGGTTAAATTGATCCTAAACAACGCCAACAAAGAGACACCGTCTTATCTCAACAAATGTGAATATTACTCGACTGTAAAAATGTAATGTGCTTACCTCATCATACATGAACTGGAGAGTGAGTGCTGATTTCCCCACTCCTCCACTGCCCACCATAATCACTTTGTGAAGGGCTAGAGAGTTCTGCCCTTTTGGCTTAGCAGCTGCCATGGCTCTGAGTACCGAGAGATCTGAGTGTAAAAGGGAGGAAGTTCAACGTGGAACCGGAGGTGGAGGGAAGGATTGTGAAGCAAAGATTGTAAAAATCAGTCCGAGGATTCCAGCTACAACAAAGAGCCAGAAAAGAGAGAAAAGAGAAAAGAGAGGAGAGACTCTAAGATGTTTCATCATCATCATTTCGAAGGCTCTAGATTCCAATTTTGCAGCAAGATTACACAGCTATCATTGTGTCTCCTAGCAATAAAATGATATCAGGAGATACTGCCTTTACACTATAAATGTAGTCCAGAGGGTAATTCTCTGTACCTTGTTCCGACTACAGCAATATAAAATGTGGTAATGACCATTGGAACGAGATCGATGCATTAGAGACTGCTTCATAATCACCATTCTTCATTATCACTCATCCCCGCAGCTACATC
The DNA here is from genome assembly GCA_029814665.1 of Acanthurus lineatus. NCBI lineage: Eukaryota > Metazoa > Chordata > Actinopteri > Acanthuriformes > Acanthuridae > Acanthurus > Acanthurus lineatus. The sequence continues at coordinate 5,070,977 of JAPZDV010000013.1, forward strand.
ACTGCAAAAAGATTATATTCCCTTAATAAAGCTATAGTGAACACTGAACTTCTTCTTTGCAACAACAAAAAGTCAATTGTTATACATGTATCACTGATACAATATTACACTCAGCGCAGCTTTTGCCTTTACACTATCCAAAAATGATTTGGGGGATCCAAATATGAACATCAGTATTCCATATGTCTTCAGACATCTGCAGGAAAATGAAACTGAAGAGAAAAAGGTCTGTCAGAAAGGTGTATGGCAGTCATTCTTATAGAGCAGCAGAATGCCAAATCAAGAGCAACCATGTGAAAGCAAAGCTATTCTGTGATTTAGCTTTAAATGCTGTATGTCAGGCGACCACTAATACATTTGCAACCACTGGGAAAATAGGCTACTGCTTTGAGAAAACCTAAGAAGATCAACAAGGCTATGCAAACTATTGTACTATACATCATGCCAAACAGTAGGCAAATTCCATTAACCCAAAAGGAACCTGCTGAAGACATTTAGCAAAGAAATATAACTTTTTAAAAGCTTCTTGGTAACATCTGGCAATATTTTCAAAGCTTTGACAGGAGTGGATAAAATCTGACACATGCTGAAGCGATTTAGTGGTCAGTGTCTCATACTAAACAGTCAAACAAGACTATGGGAATACCATACCATGATGCCCTGAAGTGTGTGTCAAAGCTCTTTCCTAGTAGGCCCACACAGACCTCTGGGGATCAGGGATAATGATGGGAATGCAGCCAATAGGTCATTATACAAATTAAAAGGAAGTAGTATATGCACTAAAATCAATATTAGGATTTAGTACTGAAGGAAATGTTCTTTTACTAAAATCGTTTAAATCTTCTAAGTAGGGAAATAACAACATCAACTATCTACATCAACAAATATTTCTAAGGAAAGATTTGAGCGTCTTCTATATCAATGTACATATGTTACATGTATGTAACTAACGCTGGCAATCTTATCGTTTCAGCCCTTAAGGCAAGTTTACACAAATTTAAAAAAATATCGTTAGTTATGCAATAACAAGTGATAAGGTTTATAAGATGACCTCAGAATTGGGTTTATAACTCTAGTTACATATGCCATCATACTTGCTTGACAAATAAATGTGCAGATCATAAAACTGGCTACTCATTAACGATAATAACAATGGCATGACATGAATTTAATGTGATTACCTATACTGTCAGCTGAGTAAGTAATCATTTCACCTTAAAATTCAAACAACAGACAACTGAAATCGTAAATAACAAAGCACAATACGCTAACAATCGTGTTAACTTAATAGCAAGTTAGCTGGTGACATGTCAACGGCAGGTAAACTAGCTAGCAGTTTGGTACACAGTGGGCGATGTGGCTAACAAGCTAAATAACCGCCCGGGCGGGTTAACGTCACCTGGCCCTTAATTAACATTTGAGGAAGTTAAAGATAAATACAGCAGGTCGGATAATGTCTAAAAAAACAAATCCCCCAAAAAATCGGATACCCAGCAACAGATGTTCGTTCGATCCTGTCAAACTCAACAGCTTCCTCGCTAGCCAGCTAAGGTGGCCACACAGGCAAAAGGCTAGCAGGCGATAACAAGCAGCTAATCACAACTAAATGATGCGTTGTATAAAGAGAGCAAATGTGAGCAGCAGTGACACGTACACCAAGAGCATTTGTGTAAATAACATCACCTACCGGTAAATAAAACAGTATTCACTCTGACACGACGTTTGACGAAGGTTAAATTATGGTGGCAAAAATGAAAAGACTTAGCTAGCTACTTGTTAGCTCATGGCTAGCTCCCAAGCTAACTCCAGAGACTTGGCTGGTAGCTTTTAGCAGCAGCAGACTGACTGCACGTCCTGTGGGCTTGGCTCCGTCTGACAACGCCCGCCCGCCTGGGAGAACCAGACAACACTGACTTTTTACTTTCTTTTGTCAATGTTATACGAATGTCTCACAAATAAAAATTAGTTTACCAAACATAAAAATTTTTTTTTAGATTCACTGAGTTATTTTGGTTATTTGATTCACCGCTGAACATAAAAGCGTTACAGATTAAGTGAAGTGGATTGAACATGTGAGGTAATTGATTAATTAGCTAATCCGCATAAACGATGGCACGTTTGTTCAGAAGGAGACTCTGTCAAGTCAGCAAGAAATAAATAGACTTTCAGGAACCAGGTAATGCTAATTTATGCTTGATTTGTTGATTTATTTTAAACAAGCTGCACACATTTTGTCATTTAATCCAAACACATAAAATAAGTGATTATTTGCAATTTAAAAAACAATGTCTACTGCAGAGATATATATTTTTCAGGTTGAAGTAAAGGCAATTTCAAATGCATTTACTTAATTCTAAATTTTGTGACTTTTTTTCTAATTATAGTGATGAAGGCAGAGTCTATAATTTCTGACTTGCGTTTAAAATATGCAGAGAGGACTTGGAATGAAACATTTCAGCTTGTGCGAAGATGCATGGTAAGATAGATTCAAGTTAACACCACCTCTGATCGTCTTCTTGCACACTGTTTCCCTCTAATGTAAGTTTGAAATCCCATTTTTAAATGCCACAGTGCAAACCATGGCAATCACACAGATTTCACACTGGTAGGTTCTTTTTTTAACATGCAGAGAAAACTGATCACGTGAATAAAGTCACTAAACTCATCCATTCAACTGGGTTGCTTCTCTAATAAAATGATGTGCTGCAAATCAGGAACTGGTGTGGTGATGCACTGAAAATGAGATCATCTTTCCTGGAACACACACGTCTTTGTAACTGGATCAACAGCCTGTGCATTGATGGTGACTCAAAGTCACTTCAAGCTGCTTGATTGTTTTGTAGGTGTTGTTGTTTTTTATGGCCTCGGCTTTGTTTGTAGTGAGTTAAATACTTTCCTGTTTAGCAGGACAGTCACTGTGTGTCGGCTTTAGTCGTTTGCTTTGGCAATGACCCTGATAGACCTTTTTCATGCTTAATTATTGTAAAGATGCTCCACTTGCAAAGGTTTTGAGGGCCCAACTTGCAAAGCTTTATGAACTCAAAAGTCTTTTAACTCTGCAAAAAGCTGCAAAGTGCTCTTATGTTCACTTAGCACTGCTACACCATGTTGTATTCTGCAGTTATGAGAGGGTGTGTTTAGTTTTCTTTAGATTTGTCATGGGTGGAGCAGCAGGGTAGATAATACGTTTGGATTAGTACAAAGTTGAGCTTGGCAGTGGTTAATCTCTGGAGTCTCTTAAAAAAATTTGAATACTCGGTGGTCTGATGTGATGTGTGGTCCAAAGGGATAAGGCAGCTGAGGCCAGTCGTCCAGCCTCCTGCCAGCAGTGATGCAGGGGAGGACTTTTTCAGGACAAGAGCTTCTCAAAAAAGATAAGTTCTGGACTCGTTGCACAATGTGTCTCCACACGCTAAGGCGCAACAATGTGACAACCTCCTTGTTAAAAACATGCCTATCCTAAGGTTCAAACATACAAATGTAAATACTTCCCTTTTCCATGGTATCATGCAGTTTCTCTGTTGTGGGATGGCCAAGGACAGTTTGCACAAGGATGGCATCGCCGCACAACTGCTCCATTGTTGTTGCTGTTTTTCTTTCTTCCCACAATAGGACAAATGCAGAGATGAATCCAAACCCTGTGAGCCTCTGGTTAGATCTCTGGACAGGCTCCAGAGGGAGTTTAATGGTAAGCAAACGAAATGGTAAAAGATTCTTTATGTATTTTAGCAGTATTTTTAGTATTTCAGCAGCTGTTTTTCACTCTATATTTCAGTGTCCTCCATGAATACCATGAAGTGTCGCCTGGAAATGATTGCCAAACAACAAGGGTAGAGTGTTTCTTTGTGACCTGCAGCTCTGCCCCATTTCCTTCTTATCAGTCTAGTTTTTTACTTAGGTTCCTATGGCAAAGTGTCTCAGCTTTTCTTCCATTATTTTTCCTTTCTAGAATGGGATTTCACACCACGGAGGCCACATGCTACCTGACAGCAGATTTGTTCTACCTCGAGGTGGTGTTGCTGCCATGTGGTGGGGTGGATGATGTGAAGGTGGCTCAACATGGAGGATCCCCTGTTGTAAGTGGACTGCACTTTACTGCACGTTACTCCCCCTTTTTGATCTGTGTGATACTAAAATGAAATTGTCTTGCAGCCCAGCGAGTCCCTTCTGCAGCTGCTGAGGTAAGGGATTGTAAATTTAACACACCATTTTGCTTGCAATCAGCACTGTTGTCCCCTAAACTTTAGAGATGAAGATGACAGTGCTGTTTTGAGTTATTCCTTAAGAGAAGTGTTTCAGATGCTGATTTTTACTTTTTGGCCCAGGTTGAAAAAATTTGCTGAGTTCTCCCTGAAGTTGGCAGGCCTTTTCACCCAGTATAATATACCTGGAGACAGGTACTGACTCATAGATCATTCTTTAACCTTCAAAGTTTTGGGCCTCCAGAAGTATATTCATGCTGTTTTTGTTTGTTTTGTTTCAGTGACATCAAATTAAAATTGTTTTCGTCTTTACAATGCCTCTGGAAAGACTTGCAGCAAATATCACATTTGTCAATGTGAGTGCCAAGAAAAACAATAATGCACAAAAAAAATTATTTCTCCTTTTTGTCAAGTGGAAAAAAACACCGTCTGTTTTGATAACAGACTTCTCCAACATGAAAAGTCAGTTTTTATCGTACTAAATGAAATATTTTGGGGATAAATATGTAATGGGGATTTTCACAACTTTTTTATGAACTAAAAAAGTAATACTCATCAGATCAATCAATAGCAAAAATAAGTTTTTCGCAGCCTAAAAACAAAAAAAGAATCAGTAGTTTTTCTGCTTTCAGGGTGCAAAAGGACTCAGATCCTCAAAGAGACTTGATTAACAATGGCAGGATCGGTCGCCTTGTTGCTGGAAAAGAAGGTGCAAAACATCAGAAAGCAAAAAAAGTAAAAGTTATGCAGAAACTTTTTCAATTTATATTGAATTTATTATTATTTTCCAGATTGCCCTCTGACTATCCAGTTCTACATCAGCCCAGTTGATGAATTAAAGTCCCCAGATTTAGGTAAGATTTAAGAGCTGATGTGAAACAGAACTGATGTTGAGCTGAAATATTTCGCTAACAGCCCTGTTTTTTCCTGATAATCTCTTGTTGTTGTAGAAATGACAGACTCAGTCATCCAGGCAGCTCAGGTGACAGTAGGTGTCAGTGACGTGACTCGCAGGCTTCAGACAACATCTGTGATCCCACAGCCTGCACAGCTGGATCCTCAGGGGTAACATGTTGCTGTTCACTCTCTAACTCAACAGGATACTTTTTATTTTACATCCCACAGTAAAACACAGAGAGTGAATGTCAGTGCCAGTGGTTTTAAACATAATGAAATCGTGTCCTGTGGCAGTGATCCTGTGTTTCTGCCTCTGAGTAAAGCTCCCTGTGAGACGCTGCCAGCCTGCTTTCTCCTCAAACTGGAGCCAGCAATACCAATGAGTTCGTCTTTTGTAAACAAGCTCAGCCAGACAACAGGTCGGGCAATTTTTTTCACCATAAATATTGTATGAAATGTGTTTTTAAATTATTAAGTTAGAGCTGACAGCAACATAAGCATCAGCCTGTATATACATTTATATTTTTACCATTTTTTTTCTATATCCTGTGCAACACTTTGTAACTTTGTTTAAAAAAAGGTTGGATATTAACACCTTTACTTAGATACTGTCTCGTGCTCTTTCGCTCGCCCTCTGGTGTTTCGTAGATGTGACCATACCGGAGGCTGACCTGCAGTGGGCACCCTTACCCAAGCTTCTGATGAGATGTTCACCAAGTGCAAACAGCCCCAAGGGGACTATGGATGAGCAGGATGCTATTTTCACAGCGGTATGTATGTTAACACACTTGTGTTAAGCACCATGCAGGAGGTAATTGAGTTCATGTCAAGGCAAATTATTATGCAAGCCCAAGATATACTGCCTAACGTACAGTACATACTTTTTTTTTTTCTTTCAAGCCTCTCTCTGGTGGTTTGATGCACTGTTATATTCTCCCTGGAGCTGCATGGGAGGCGCCTGCTCTTAGAGGGACTGTGGTGGACAGCGTTCCCTTCACCCATCCTGCCCACGTCCCGGCTCTGCTGGAGCTGCTGCGGCATCAGTGTGCCATCAACACCCTGCTGAGGAGCTGTTTCACCGCTCAGTGCGCCAGAGAAGGTCAGGAAAAAGTGAAAGATCCTGCATGCAGAGTTGAAAGGAAAGATTAAAAACATCTCCTTAATCGGTTATCTGATGTTTTTATTTGTGGACTCTGCTGTCAGATTTGGTTTGTGACACGATTTTTGAAGTCCTTCCAGAGTCTGAGACGAGCTTCTCCGTGACCTTCCAGCGACCTGGATCTGACTCCCTTGCTGTTTGTGAGCATTTCCTACAGTGTTTTATTATTTTCTTCTACTACAGTCTAAGTATCACTGTTTAGACAGAGCCTGAGAACCTCAACATGTGAATAATGTTCATAATTCACCCGTTTGGTCTGGATTTTTCTTTTTTTCTTCTTCTTCTTCCTCTTCTCTAGACCATAGGGTGTATAATTTTATATAATGACATAGAAAGTAAAAACTCACATGACTCATCTGTGCTTTTTTTCCCACAGTGCTGGTGAATATATCTGATCCTCATCAGATCAGCTGCACTTTGTTTGGAGCAGGAACAAGAGATTCATCTCTGGACGAATACCTTTCCACGGTCATAAAGAGGTAAAGCTTCCTGACTTATGTTCAGCCTTTCTGTCTCTGCAGTGCTCTGAGCCTCCCTTCTTTATAAAAGGATCAATATATATATATTTGAGAAATAGATGACCTTAAGAGAAGATCAATAGTTTAAAAATGCAAATGTCTTTTCAGGTGTATGTCCCTTCCTGTGACCTTGAGGACATTATACAGCAAGCTGGAGGAGATGCCCTCTGGCCCTCTTTCTACCCACCGCATGGCCGCCACACAGGCTGAAAATGACCGCTCGGCTCCCTCGTGCATCGCTGTGACCGACGCCAACAGCGCCTTGACCACGCTCTCCCAGAGTGCATCTGTGCCAGCGGACAGCCTCAGTGTTCCTGGTTCAGCCTGCTGCGCCATGTCTGTCACCAAATCTGAGCTCCTTCCTGAAATAAATACAAACCCTGCCGTCAACCTTTACCCGTTCGCTCCTGTGGGCGCCTTCTCACACTGGATGACTAATAACGGCCAACTGTCAGAGCCGATCTGAGACTGTTGAGCTTCACACAGGATGACCTGAAGTTACAGCCCTTACAATGTGTCATTTGTTTTAAAAACTTAATAAATGTTTCAGTTAAAGCAACAGTTTTATTCACATAAAATTAAGATTGCCATGAAATGTCATGTAGTTTATACTCAGTGTTTTTCTGAGGTTATTTTTGACTCAGTTTGTGTATACATCAAATCCATCTCCTGCAGGAAGCTGGATTGTTTCTTGCTGTACATTCCAGCGTTGCACAGATGGCTGTAAAGGTTTGAGGTTTGGCATTTGACCTCTGAAAGACGGCCAAGAGTCCAGGAGATTGGTACCATGTGAGACAATCAAACATTGCTTAAGTATATGATGCATTCTTTTCGTTCTGATTGGAACGGCAAAGTAACAAGTAAAACACACTATAGGTTCAAATATAAAAACACTGCTGGAAGCATAAATAATCAAGGGTAGGGCTTGACTGAGTGAATATACTTCAGATGTGTCAGGACTTTTTCCTTTTTAGATACATGTAAATTAAAAAGTGAAGCGTTTAAATTCCTCTGCAGAACAGAAACTCCCACAATAACATGATATACTGTTATATGATGCACACCAAGAGAATGTGTCTACATAAAAAAGCTTCATCATGAAGAATTGGGTTCACTTTTCAAGAAAATGTCTTTCACTTTTTGTGTCCTGCAGATTTCAGATAAGACAGCAGTGCTACACTAACTTGTGCATCTCTTTGGGATATGACTCAGTACGGACGAAAATACTGTTCTGTCAATAGATCTTTAGCTTGTGTGCATTTAGAAAGGAATTTCAACATGTATCCAGAATATTAAGTTGACTGTCGGCGGCAGACAACTGGTTTTGTCCAGAGTCTTTACTTGCAGATATCCAATGACCTGTTCGACTGCTATTCATAGAAACATTCCAACACGTGCCGTTTGACTTTTCTCTTCTTTCAGTGGGTCGTTATCTCCTGAATATTTCAGAGATTATGTGTCCTTGGTGTCTAATGCTAAAAAGTCACACCTGTGGTGATGTCATACTTAAATATTAATAAGTAATATGAAGGAAAATAGCCTAATGGGATTGATACTGATTCTATTTTATCACCTAAAGTAGTGAGATCTTTTACTTGAGTGACAACAGTGATACCACAGAACAGAAATATTACAATTAAAAGTCCTTAAAAGTACAAAATGATTAGAATTTTACTTTTGCAAAACAAACAATTGATGGAGAAAATACTCATAACATTAATCCTTTATAAAATATCATCATTAATCATCAAAATAAACATATTAATCATTAGTATTACAGTTACAGAATACATTTTTCTGCTTAAGTACAAGTTTATTTTACATACTTTTACTTAAGTTACATTATCAGTGCAGGCCTGCTAAAGTAAAGGACTTTAATTCTTCATAAACAATGTGTAAGCATCATTACTGTTTGAGCTGGTAAAGGTGGCCTAATCAATGATGACGATCAAAGTTGATTAGTTGTAATATATTCTGTAATAATAATAATAATCTGAATCTGCACAGTAACTATAGATCATTTTTTTTAATAAAAGAACAATATTAGTTTCCAAAAGTTAGAAACTGCATCAAATAGAAATACTCAAATAATGCAAACGTATCTAAAAGATGTACTCAAGTAAAGTACTTGAGTAAATATACTTTCCACCACTAGTTTGATGGACTGTTGTTGTTGAGTTGGAGAAAAAAAAGCTGCACTTATGTAACAATGCGTCTTTCTTTAGAGCTCCTGGACTCTGAAGGCAACAAAGGCTCGTAATCCTCCGTTGTGATTGTTACTGTATCAGAGTCGCAGCCTCGGTTTTGTCTCCGGCTCATCTTTTTTTAAATCTCCACATCTCCCTCTCTGGTCTGCGGTCTCTTTAAATCCAGATCCAGTGGACGAGAGCTGCGCGTCCTCACAAAGCTGTCTGGCCGCTGTGATTGCCCGCACTCAGCCTGATAAACAGCTGCTTACCATTTAGGGCACTTCTCAAAAAGTTTTGTTTTTTTTTTTCTCCAAACTTCTCAAAACCGGGATCCTTTTTTCTCTGTTTGTGTGTGATTGTGTGTGTGTGTGTGTGTGTGTGTGTGTGTGTGAGACGCCGTGAGTCTGTGGATGTTCAGATATAGAAAGTCTGCACCGCTGGAAGCTCAAGTCCGGATCCTAGGTTTTGCTTTAATGCTGAGGCGTCCTCTGTTCAACATCTGGATTAACTATTTGGAGTCAGAGCTAACGGCCCAGCTCTTGTCTAGCCTATCTTTATGGAAAGACTGCCCTTTTTCTCTGGAATTTAACTGCTTTTGATAACCCCCGAGTTTTTGCGCATAGATTATGTATTCTTTAAAATGGGTGCGAACAATGGAAAACAGTATGGGAGCGAGGGTAAGTGCTGTAATTTACGACTTTAAAACACGTTTTATTTGAATTCCACTCTAAAGGGGGAAGTTCATTTCATCAAACTAGACTCCAAAAAAGGCTGATATGTTACCGTAAACTGCTTTTATTTGTGTCCGGTTGAACTTTAAAACAGGAAAAACTGAATCGGTTCTGTGAAGATTTCTTGAGATCTGTCTCTTGAAGTTTAGTGAGCTAGCTCCACACTAGCTTTATTCTCTCTGTGTCTTAATATCTTTATTATAAGAGTTTCTCTTTCTCTATGTGAGCTTTTATTCCGTGCTCTTTCAGATTGTGAGGATGTGAGGATGATGTGGAGCTGAGAGCAACGTTGCCTTTAAATTTCCTCCTTTATGCTTTTATTTCAAAAGATGTGCAACGTTTATATTTTTCATATAAAACAGGGTGACATCTGCTGGTCATATTCAAAAACTATTAAACTCTTTTTTTCTTTTTTTAACCTAAAAGCATAAAATTTGGAGTTTCAAGGAAAAAAACACCTCCAGTTAATTTTAATCCAACTACTTTTCTAGATTATTTCCACCACTTTTTCTCCAGAAAATTAACTTTATTGTTCATGAAGCTCCAGTTCAGACATTTTACAAAAAGCTGTCTGCATGTCATAAAACTTGCATGTGTATCATCTTATGTGCATGTATCTGTCTGTTAAGTTGAAGTTAGTAGCAGAGGTGATGTTTAAGGCCAGTAAAAAAGTCAGTTTAAATCAAACATCACCTCACATAATCAGTCAGAAACAGCTGACTTGGCAGGGCAGTGAGTTCATCAGACAACACCAACCAGCTTAATTTATGGCAGGTTTTTTTTTAAAGAGTGTATTCCTGCAGGTTTAGGGGAGGTGGGTCAAAGGACGGGAGTGTTTGGGCTTGTGGGCACTCACTCATTCTTATCTTGATAAGAGTCAAATCCAGAGGTTTTACTCCACAGTCCTTCAATCTTTTGTTGTTTGATTTGGCAGCCATTTTGTGCATATTGGTCAATGCAATGTGATCCTCATGTAAACAAAAATATGTTGTAAAAAAAAAAAAAACCTGAAAAGGCAGAAAATGGCTATGAGACTGTAAAAATGCCAAAACTGACAAGGGAACAGCTCGTCCTCAGATGGTTTCTTACAGTGGACACACCTAAAAAAGGATTAATATCCACCAAGTTAACAGTAATTCTTTAGTTCAAGAAGTTTTTATGACTGTCATAAAGCTGATTGGTGACTTTTTTCTTTGGGTGGAGTCAGTGAAGTTGACCAAACTATGAACTTGACTCGCACAGCAAAGATTCTGAACTTGGATCCTGGAAATCAACATATTTTTTATTTATATACATGAAATTATAATAACCAGAATCCCTATCTGAAGACTTGCATTCCACGTTTTTTATAAAAAATCCATTAAAGAGCCTGGACAAACTCACTGTCATTGCTAAAGGCATAGCTAGGCTTCAGTTAGTACCACGAATATTAGCCTTCATATCATCCTCTACCTCCTCTGTGTTTTTCATCAAAGTTCTAATCTTCGACATTTCTAATTCAAAAAAAAAAAAAAAAACCTGAGGTCCGACTCGACCAAACACATGACTTCTGACTCCAGAGCAGAAATGTTTGTATAAATAACATTCCAGTGTGCTCTCTTCCTAAGTCAATAACTGCAGAGAAAAGATTGGAAGTCATGATGTTAGAAATAACAAGTGGACCAGCTCCACCTATAGGAATGCAGACTGTTAAAGGTACATGAAGTGTTTCTATCGCAGATCCGAGCCCCTCTTGAGCTCACAGTCATTAGCCGTGTGTGTGTGTGTGTGTGTGGGGAAAAAACATGTCGGAGGCTGTGCAGATTGTAATCAACTCTAGTGAATCACAAAGTCCTGATTCTCCTCTTTAATTGCGAGTTGGAAGAAAGTGTGATGGTGGGCACTCGGAGGGATCGAATCAAAGACAGCTATTACACTCCAAACTTAGTGTAACTACCAGAGTAAACATACATTTTTTCTTTTTGACAGCTGGCATCTCCAATTAAAACTGTGATCTTTTGAATGATGCTGAAAACTTCCCTTTGATATTTACTAACAGATCTTAAGTTTCTGGTTTAAGTGCATCAATACGTAAAGATATTTTGAGGTTTATTGCAAGAAAATTAACTAAAATTGATATTTCTTTAAGTGTTTACCTGAAAATAATTACTAAAACTTCAGTCCCAATTGATTTGGTGTTGAATTATTGCCAAGAAAATGTTTCTTTTGTCAAAACTGCACTTACCTTTAATATTATCATTGTCACCAATTCATTGTATTGTAATTTCACAATAGAAAATCTGACTGTATGCCATCGTCTTGATGGTATCAACATCAGGATCTTAGTCAGACGAGCATAATTTTGCAACTGTTCTGTCCACATTTGTTTTTAAGTGTAACTCCACAATTGATTACACAGTGGTCACAGCTATGCAGCAACTCTCCACAAACACATTATAAAAGCACAAGACAGGAAGCTGGAGCTTTTCTCAGACTTCTTTTTCCATGAACAACAGAAAACAATCGGCCGTGCACAAATCCACATACGTCAAACAAAGAGCCCTGCAGAGCCCCTCACGCTGAGAAAGCAGAAGAATGCTGTAAGCGGAGAAATATGAAAATATATTTGCTTTTTGTTTATGCAGCCCCATGCTTTCTTCTCTGATTACATTAGAAAAGTGGTGTCAGGTTGACATCTGCAAGCTCCTCGTGGATTCCTGAGTCATATCTGGGGACTGCAGGAGCCTTTACAGATGTGCCGGCTCAGTGATGTCATCACAAAATGTCATTCCTACCAAAACCATATGAGCTGCACGGGTTTAAAATAAGGCAGATGTTATATGCAGCTGTGTATACGTGCCAAAAACCCTATTTGCACCCCAGCCTAACCCTAAAAGTAACAAAGTTATTTTAAAAACTCAAAATAATACGTCATTTAAGTCCAAAAAAGAGCTAAGCTTTGGTTTTTGGTTCCTCACAGGACTTAAATTTAAATTTTCAGAGTAAAAGTTCTGTGTTTGACATATTCATCCACAACATTCTCCTCCCTATGTGGACTAAGTTGCTGTTTATGCTACATCAGATGGATCCACGTAGCCAAATAGCTGTCAAGTGCAACTAGACACTCATTTAAAATGCCGATGATTAATCCTCTATGAATCTGTGTGGTCATATTTTTTTTTTTTTGTGTACAGCTGAGTTTGGAGTCACAGGTTGCATTTTTCCTCCCTACACAACCTTTCATATTTACGACTTATTTCAGGAACTGTCTGGTCTCCGTGTGCCATGTGGCTGTGACTGCTTAGGAGTACCTTCTCCGGGCCTATCGTTGCTGGGTGAAAGGAGCATACATAGTCTCTAGAAAAAAGCCACAGAGCTGCATTTATGATCTGACAGAGGAATGAAATGCCATAAACAACTACTCCACAGGCAGCCTGCAGTCACCATGGCAGTCGAGCCTGCCGTGCTCTGGCAGGAGACGCACACAATTAAAGAATATCTCTTTGAAATGTAGCTCTCCCGTGCGCCTGTAAAAAAACCCAAATCCTAAATCTAATAATGCGAGGATAGCTCAAAGAGTAAGAGCTGCAAATCTCACGTGAACTTGATAAAAAGAAAGAGCACTTTGTAATCATTTTTTTAAAAAAGAGTGATTATTTTATGTCTGACACAAGAGTGTTTCCTCCATGGAAGCAAAGGCGGAAGAGGATTACAGGACACTTTATTCTTCTTCCAAATTAAAACAACAACAGCAAAAAAAACGGACACTTACTCAAACAAACCAGAGGAGATTTTGTGCATGTGCCAAGGCTAGCCGTTCATCCAAAACTGAGGAACATAACAGCCATGAAAGCCAAGAGCGAGGAGCTTTATGTTTCCTTACACTTCATACCTCCTTACTGTGTTTAACACATCATCAAAGTGCAATTCCTCCTTATCTCTGACAGACATTCTTCAGGATTTAAGCACAAAAAAGTGTTTTTTTTCTCCCTCTAATGAAAAAGGGGTAAAAACAATAAATCATGACTGCAGTTTGTCATCTTAAGTTTCTATACTTTGTCCCAGCGGATTTGTTTTTTCTTCTCCTTCCCCCTGCAGGTAAAGGGAGCTCAAGCATCTCTTCTGACATAAGTTCGAGCACAGATCATACACCAACTAAAGCTCCAAAGAATGTGGCTACCACCGAAGGTAAGGCATCTGGTGCTCATTAACCAAACTCCCCTCCCTTCTCCTTTCCCTCCTCTTCTTCTTCTTCTTCTTCTTCTCCTTTTCCTCCCACCCCTCTCTTTCCTCCCCATCTAACTTTCTGGTCTGCCTATTTTTGGAGAGAAACCTGTGTGTTCCTGGGATAACCCTGGATTGAAAACAAACTCACAGCTCCCATCAGAACCCAGAAACCAAAGGCATTTCTTCAGCTTTGTTTTAGGAGAGAGAAAGAGAGAGAGAGAGAGGAGAAAAAAAGCGCTCCTGGCGTCTCATTGTTGAAGAATGCTTATCTAAACTGTGGTCGTATCAGGCTCAAAGCGTTGCCAGGGAGGGAGGTACGTGAGCTCAAAGAGAGAAGAGGGCCGGAGAGGGTTTTTTCTGGAGAAGGTGTGGGGAGTGAAAATGGGAAAAAGAGAGCTTCACCTTCTGCTCAGACGCTGTTGTTACTCCTCTCCATGCAGCTCTCGAGCTCCCTCTCACCTCCCCAGCCCTCTGCCTGCCTGCCTGCCTGCCTGCCTGCCTGGCTGCCTGGGCAGACTGGGTGTAGGGAGCTGCTCCTCTTTGTCAGGAGCGTAGGTGTTACGAATGTAAACTGTGTGCCTGCTGTAATGCTTCAGAAATACTCTGCAGCCTCCTGTCAACTGTTGTTTTGAATGAGGACAATCTGTCAAAGCAGAGTTACTTTTATTTTGAAAGGACAGAGCAAAATACCTAAAAGTCATAGCCAGGTGTTGCATCCCCACCTTCTTGTAGGAGCCTAAATTTGAGCTTTTTCTCTCTGTAAAATCCTAGTTTGTTACTACTAACTACTTTTTAATTCACTTGTTTATTTTACAGATGAACTTGCTTACTGAGGAAAATCCTGAGCAAAACCCTGTTTTTACCATAATCATTTCCCCTTAATCCTCTGTTCCATTTAACCAAAATAATTTAATATAATTTTGATTTTGTTTAAAGAAAACTCCACGGAGCAGAATGCATCATATTAGTGTTCATATTTATCTGAAACATACACAAATCTGCTGAAACTATGAAAAATACAATCTCTAGGGTCCAAACATTTGTACTTAGGAGATCACTGAAAGTCTGTAATTTTCATCATATTTTCTCTGCATCATTTTATTTTTTACTGCTGTAAACGAATCAACAACCAAACAAAACATTTTGTTTTCATTCATGACAGGAACAATTTATTAACAATTCTGTCAAGGAGGCAGATCCTTTGCCAACAGTTTTGTCTTGTTTTTATTTATGGATGAAAGATCAGCAGATTTCACCACAGTTCTGGCAAAAATTTACTTGTAAATTAGTTTTTTATTTACTTATTGTCTCATTTTCTGCAGTGAAACAATGTTGTTGGTGAAAAGTGTGATGAAAGTTTAGCGACAATAAAATCAACTTTGACCTTTTTTTGGCTGCGTGTTGAAAGCACAACAAATTGGAAACAAAGGATGGACACTGTCAGATTATGAAGTTGATACAGTTTGTGTTTTATATGTGTTGGTTCAGTTTCTGGCTCTGTGGCTGTTAAATGCCCCTCTGTGTCCATCTGTTAGTCACTGACTTGTCAGTCTTTTTTATTTGGTGATGGACTGGGAGCATACAGTGAGTTTTCACAGCTGCCTCCTGCAGCTGGAAGCAAGAATGATCACAGCTGAGAGAGCGAATCAAAACGATGAAGCTGTGGGCTTTAAAAACAAAAGATTATGCTGAAAGAGGCTAAAGTGTCACAAGAGCTAAGGTGACTATTCTCTGTAGGTAGTGAGGTTCTTGTCCCCACACACAGTCATTTAATTCATCGTTGACGACAAAGGTTGACTTGTGCAGCTGACAGAACTTCAATAGCAGACTAATTTTAACTTTATAGGATCTTAAAATACGTTTTGGTCTAGCAGTGACTATAAAAGGTGCGACCAAACGTTTCTGAGACTGTTACTGTTGCATCTGAGCTGAGCGCTTCACAGTCATGTGCATGCAGCAGGTACAAGCAATAACGTTTATGAGTAAGCGCTCCAAATTACATCACTTTATCATCAACAGCACCTGAGTTACACACATTTTTGTGACCACTCATTGCATTACTGTATTTGTGATTCCTGACTCTTGAGCAGAAATTGGAAATACCCAAGTTTCTCATCCATGAAAACAGAGTTGCTGCTCCTCAACCCCCAAACAGACAGATTTCACTCCCTGTGACTTCTTCTGTTCCCCAAGATGAAGTGTGTGTGTGTGTGTGTGTGTGTCTGGGCCGCAGTCGTAAGTCATAGAGGAAAGTTTCAGGACGATGGTGAAATCACCAAAGTGCACATACCAGTGGTTGGAAAAAAGTGTGTAACTCAGGTGCTGAAGTTACTGTGCAGCGCTGCGTTCATGTGCAGCGGGAAAAATCTCTGAAGTCTGTGGTCGTGCTTCGTATACAGCATCCTACAGCTCATTTACCATGTATGTCAGAGCGCTTTAATGTCTGAGGACCGTGTTTTGGCAAGAAATGTTGAAAGAGTATGAGTCAGACGATGAAAAAAAAAAGAAATCTGAGACCTCAGTGAAGTAATCACTGACTCAATGATTTTGATCGAAAACATTATCAAAAACTCCCCTCAGATACATTACGGTCTCTCCCTGTTTGTGGTAAAGTCTCTCTGTCTCTCTCTGACTCACCGTTTCGCATGCTCGTACACATATACACTCATCCCGTTGCTCTCATGCATGGTCATCACCAATCTTAAATTTGCTCTGGCGTGATGGATGTAGTATTCTTGTGGTTTGGAGCTGCCCACAAGAAAACAAATAGCAGCTCCAGCCTGTGTTTATAACTGTCGCTCTGCTGCAGATTTCAAGGTGTTTCTCAGAGAGAGAGAGAGAGAGAAGGAAAAAAAAAAGAGAAGAGAGAATAAAACGCTCGGCTGACTCCTCATGAGACATCAGATGCTCTTTTTGTGCTTTACGGAAGATGTTGTGTGTTTGCTGGTTTGGTTGTTGTGAGGTTAATTCACTGATTAACCTCACTTCATATGGAGTGAGCGTGCATTAAGATGAGCCAGATTTACTGCTGCTCATTCGGCTTCACTGGAAATGCTGACTCACCTTGATTCTTCCAGTGAAAAGCTGCTGGAAGTGAACCAAGAGTGTTTTGAGGACGCTGATAACTGTCCTGAACACGTCTGCCTGGAGAACAACCTGCGCAGATAGAAATATACAGTAGTATATAGCATGGTATGGCCCGTGGCTTCCCCACCATAATTTCCCTCCTGTGTTATGACTGAAATTGTTATTTTTTTCTCCATGCTAAGTGGGAGTAATTACATGGTCTGGAACCACCACGGCCACAGGCAAATCCCCCCTCCTTAAAAAGATACACTCACATGCACATACACAAATACACACATACGAGCATTACCCCGGTTCCCATGCTCTCACACACACAGACACACACACACAAACATAGAGGCTGATCACACAGTCGTTGCCCACCTCGTCCTGTGGTCCCCTAAACTAATCAGGAAGTAGACTGGCCTGCTTCCCCCCCACACACAGGGAGAGTATTCATATTAGGGTCTCACACAGCATCCTCGACCTGTCACTGCTGCGTTAATGGAGTTAGTTAGTTACTTAGTTACTTAAGGAAGAGTGAGTGCACCATTGTCTCTAACTGTATCTCAACAAACAATTATATCATATATCCATGTATATGTTCTGCATATGTATTGTACCTGGAGTGGGAGGGGCTATAATAGGAAGTGGGTGGAGCTTAAACACAAATTTTTTATTGGTTGATGGTTGTTTAAGTTAATTTGTCGTGATATATTTTTAAATTTTTTGCATAAAACAGCTGTGAAGCTTTAGATCAATGTCTTTGATCAGAAAAGTAAGAGATCTGTTTACAGATCAAATAAGTTAGATTAATAAAATTTGTATTTTAAACATTTTTTCATGTTTTACTCTTTGAAACTTAAACTTTACCCGTGAGATGCTTCAGTGTGTAATCACAGAGTCCCATGTTTGTATTTTTTTGGAAAAAGATACGTTTTATTTCTACACAAAGCAAAACATTACTTTTTACACATAACCGTATAACATGTTTTTTTATACATGAAGATGCAACTTTGTCCCTTTAACAATGTAACAGTGTACAACATATTTTTCCCTGATACAGTTAAAAGAAATCAAAGATATTTTCTCTGTTACAGGCACCCTGAGCAGATTTTCCATTTTTCATCCACACTGATTTACCTCCTCCAGCTTTATTCT
>JAPZDV010000013.1:5089205-5107442 GCA_029814665.1 Acanthurus lineatus
TTAATTTGTCGTGATATATTTTTAAATTTTTTGCATAAAACAGCTGTGAAGCTTTAGATCAATGTCTTTGATCACAAAAGTAAGAGATCTGTTTACAGATCAAATAAGTTAGATTAATAAAATTCGTATTTTAAACATTTTTTTCATGTTTTACTCTTTGAAACTTAAACTTTAACAATGTGATGCTTCAGTGTGTAGTCACAGAGTCCCATGTTTGTATTTTTTTGGAAAAAGATATGTTTTATTTCTACACAAAACAAAACATTACTTTTTACACATAACCGTATAACATATTGTTTTGTATTTGAAGATGCAACTTTGTCCCTTTTACAATGTATATTGGGTTTTTCCGTGACACAGTTAAAAGAAATCAAAGATATTTTCTCTGTTACAGGCACACTGAGCAAATTTTCCATTTTTCATCCACACTGATTTACCTCCTCCAGCTTTATTCTTCATTCACACAGTGTCAGGTTGTACGGAAACAACAAATCATCCTCTCAGTGGACGAGAGCAGGATGGATTTTTGTTTTCTCCTTTGAAGGAATTTACAACCAGGTGTTATGTATCTCGCTCAAACAAGCAAAAACTTAATCTAGAGGATAAATTATGAATTATTCTTGATACAACTACAACATAAAGCCTAAAATCCTACTGAGCTAATACAAGAAAACACTTCCCATGATGGAAATCTATAAATGACCCTTCGTTTTGACAGGGAATTTAATCTTAATTTAAGGTTTTCAATAGAATAATAAAGGAGAGTGAAACCTTTACGTGTACTGAATTGAAAAAAAAAAAGGATTTTAATGGTTGGAAACAATTTTTTATTAGTATGAAAAGATTTTTTATTTCCATTTCCAAAAGATATATAACCTCTCCCTCTTCAGCCCTGTGTGTGAGATCCAAAGCAGAGCCACTGAGAATAAATGGCTGGAGACTGAACCACTTCTAACTGGAAATGATTAATTTTTCTACAGACCCGAGTTCATGCCAGTCATATCAGAAGTCTTCACACAGTCGGTTTAAAGTCAATAAATCATAATATTGAGTTATTGTTCGACTCTAATATCAGCACACAGATGGAAAGTAGGCCACTGGCTGTCTGTCTTCATCGGTCCAACATGTATTCCCACAAAATCAACATTAGAAACTTACACTCATTCTCCTCCCGAAAACAAACCGACAGACAGTCGTCTGGCAAGTTTTTGCAACGTGTCTCTGTTTTCATTCATTATTTAGACGGGCTTGTGGTGGCCTGACCCAGTTGAGTTGCTTATTAGCTGCAGACTGCGAGGCACAGTCCCGGACAGTAAATCCTTCCTGTGGGATGAAACTGAGTATCTCCCAGCAGGGGGTTACACTGTGACCCCGTCTGGGCCTCAAGGGTTTTGCTTTGGCACAGCTGAACTCCGGGTACCTTAGGAATGTGGCTCAGACATGGCAGGAGCTCAACTGACAACACCCTGAGATGTTCAGCCTGTGTGTTGTAACTCGTAAAGACCGGTTTGATCCTCCTATATCAGCTGGAGCGTGTGCCAAGCTTTTGCCGCTGCTGATGTAACGCAGACTCACAGGGGGCGTAGATCATGTCAGGAGCAGCCGTGCTTCTGGGGGTCAGCTCCTTCACCCATTTATAATGGCACCAGGAAGGTAGCTTGGGAAACAGGGAACGGTGGGAACAAAGAACAAGCTGACTTCCTTTCTGTCTGCCAGGGACCAAAGAAACAGTGATAACAGTGAGACGGAAAATTTGAGTCTGTTCTTCCACACACTGGTGAAAAATCACACTGTAAACATGACCACACAGTACACTGAGCATGCACATGTTGGTGTTTGGTGTTGCCTCATTGCATGTAAGCATGCAAAAAATGCAGAATTTAACTGCTTTATAGCTGCTTGCACAGAAAACAAGGTCAGTAATACCTCTAATCCATTATCAATGTCTGATTAAGTGCTGGTAGTCAAGGCTGTGAGATATACAGGTTTGTGTTTCTGTCAGACAAGGATCATGTGACAGGGGTGTGACCAATCAGGAAAGGACAAGTTGTGACTAAACTATGACTCAATCAGGAAGTGACCACGGTTGCCTCGTGTTTTCTGGAAGTCTCCATTATCGCTTACTCAGACTACAACTGCAACCCGGAGTTTGTAGATTATAAAATATCAGCAGCGTTTCTGAGAGTTTTAAGGCTTTAAAATGCCTAAAGAGTTCGGACAGTGGACTTAGAAGTAGTGGAGTTATGTGTTTTTTAGTAGGGATGAGCTTTTGTGAAGAACTGACGCCAGAATCAGATCGAACATTATCAGGCCAGTCATAGCCGAATCATGATGTGTAGAGCTCTTTGTCATTATTAATAGAAGATGACTAATACTGCATTTGTGGGGTTTTACAACTCCCTCACATAATGATTAGTATTTTCAAAAGTCTTGAAAAATCCCTAAGGTGCACACATGTTGACGTGCCGAGAAGATGCTGCCAATTTCACATCGAGTGTCAGGCAGACCCAAATTCCCATGTTTCCCTGTTTCTAACATTCTTTTGTGGCCCTATTTTGATCATCTCAGCCAAGAGGAAAAGGTTTTTTGTGAAATTTGGACATTTTGTTTTTAAATTGCTTGGTGTTTTGACCCAAGTGTCATTTACTCTGGCTAATAAAAACATTTTGTTGTTTTTTTTAAATTTAGCTGGAGGAGACAATGATGGAATTTCATTGCAATACACTCCTAATATTGATCGCTCTGAGTTCACAGTATTTCCACTTAGCTGTTGCGGAGGCAGTGTGAAGGTCAGCTACAGTCTAAACAGCTTCCCCCCCCAGAGAGCTCCTGTCTCCAGCATGTTAATATTTTTGCCCTCCCAAAGGCAACAAATCCCTCACACTCCATCTGTAAACTAACCTCATGCGCTGATGACCCATTTACTCGTGTTTACTCTCGCAGATATATAATGTTTCACTGTTGATTTTCGCCGTGCCAAATGCGAAAAGAGGTGTTTGTGTGTTTCGTTGCTGCCGGGACATTTTCACTGCAGAGTTGTTGTCTCCCACTTATGTTGTAAATGTAACTTTTAGCATTCATCAGTAGTCATTATGGCAGTATATCTTTTTAAGACAAACAACTCTGGGCAAACCGCAGGCCGATGTGACAAATTTATCTTTTCAAAGACTTGGTGAAACTCAATGCTGCATTTGTTCTCCGCTCTGCAGCTGCGTTGGAAGTCCCGACACAGACAGAAGACCCTATTTAGATGAGGAAGCATCTGTTTTTGGAGGGAAATGTTTGACAGGTGATTGACTATCTTACGGAGGATTAGAGGAAATGTTGTAGATCATTCTCATTTAATGCACATAAATCTACAAAGTTAAAATGCAAGGCAGTACTGATGGAAGAAAAATCTTTCCCATTAACTTATTCCACTAAGCAGCACATTGCAGTTTATTTTAGGACTTTTCTCAACAAGTTCATCATATTTGCTGTGAGACAAATCAACGCTTTACTTCCAATCCTCATTGGAAATTGTCTACGTTAAAGAGAGAACACAGAGAGGCAAAGAATGCCAAAGCTATTTTCCCCCAGATTTTCTCCATCAGCTGTCCTCGCTCCTCCCCCTTCCTCTCGGCCGCTCCTAGAGCCAGGAAATCTGAGCGAAAAAGCACAGAACAAGGCGGCGAAAAGAAAAAAGAAAACAAGTGAAAGCAGTTTAGCGCAGGAGAAGGAGGAGGAGGTGGAGGAGTTGGAGGAGGAGGAGGAGGGGAAGCAAAGTAAAGTAAAGGCAGTCCAGCGAGCTCCATCTCATAACTCTTCTCTGATTACTACTCCGTCTTCTCATTCTGTGTCTCAGGGAGGAAGCGCTGGCCCTGTTGTTTTGAATGCGTTTGCCATTTTTCTTCAGCGGGGTCACATTTTTCAGTTCTACTACGGCAGCGTGTTTGACAGGGGTCAGGAAAGACGCCATCTGGCTGAAACGTACACTCGCTTCCTGTAAGATTTTGGCCCCTGAATGGTGTTTTTACTGTGATACACCTGGGTCTTTTTGCCTTTATGTGGCAATACGACTACAGTTGTGAACCAGCTGAACTGACACATTGGACTTCCCCCCCGCCCTCTTTTTCATTCTGTGGTTTGTTTCATTACGTAAGCGGGGAAGTGTCAGTTGTGACTGAAGCTGCAATGGCACAAAAATGGGGGAAAAATCTAGCCAGTGTTCTTGAAGGGGTCTTGGTTGGAGAAATTGAACAGTGTTTTTCAAGCAACCAGAACAACAAAATGACTCTCAATTTGCGGTTGTGCATACCTGGCTCTTTCATGCAAAGGAAAAAAGAGACCATTTTCAAAAGTTTGACTTCATCTTTCATAGATGGATAAAACATTAAGTTTTTGGTTGTAGAAACTTCTGCCTTTTTCATCACAGAGGTTCCAACTTAGACCCGATCCAGACACATTATACATGTCAGGTCTGCTAATAGCTATCGTTTTAGTGGTTACAGTCAATGAGAAAATTTGGGGATGTTGAAAAAGGAAATTCCCTGGAAAATAGGTGTAGATTATCTGCTTTTAAGACTCTTAAAACCTTCAAGTGCCCCAGCAAAATGAACTTTGTTGGTGAGCAACATTACTAGCTAACTGTTAGTAACATTAGCAGTCTATTTTCTCTGAGTTACACTGTTTACTTGCTCTTGTGATTGTGCATCATTTCATCAAAGTTATTTAAAGTTGCTTATTCATTGGGATGGGATGACTACACTTGGTTTATCCAGAAGATGGTTCAACAAATTGCAGTCTTACAAGATGCTTTCTAAGTTTGGACATGCTAGCTGTGCCTCCAGTTTTATGCTAACCTAAGTTTATGACCTGCTGACTGTAGGTTTGTATTTTTAACATACAGACACGAGAATGGTATCAATCTTCTCATCCAACTGTCAGCAAGAAAGCTATCGAGTGATTTTCCTCAATCCAAACTATTCCTTTCAAGGCATCACAGACCACATTACATAAAAATATTGTTTGTCAAGAGTTTTGGCATATTTTCATGCATTTTCCCTCAAAATGAACCTGTTTCTCTCTCTTGCTGAAGGCAGTTTCTACCATTTGAGACAAAATAACCTCTTTCTGGAGTTAAAGTGAACCCTTTTTTGTCAGGAGTTTATGACCGCAAAAGTTCCAGTACTTCCCTTGTTCTCTTGCTTCGACCACATGAGATCATTACATTTGCTCCTCATCACAACCAAATCAACCGTTCAGGCCAGCGCTTGCTTTTCCATTTCTGTCTGATGATCACTTTCTTCTCGGTGCTTTGTGTAGCCAACTTAACCCTCCTCAGTCATTTAACAGGACTGTCACTCCTCACTCCAACCCTCCTCTCATGCTCGTACTGCTGCCATAAAGGATAAACTGTACAGAGGAGCACATCACGCACATGACTCTCATACTCTGGATGTCGCCCCATCTTTGACATCCTGATTTAAGAACTTGTTAAGAATGACATCATCTTGAATTTAAGTGATTTGTCAACAGTCGGATCCATTTTGAATGACGCCAAATTGTTTATGGAGCTGAACTGTCGTCTCTGCTTTAGAAAAATATGTGTTTTGTGATGAATAGATACACATATTTGCTCATTTTTTTTGCCTCTGAATAGATCACGCCCTTTAAATTTGGCTGTAAAATATCTGAGCGTCTGCTGTCCTCCTCAGCTGAGGATTTATAAAGTGACGAGGGCCGAGTTTGGAGACGTTTGTGTCCTTTGAACTGACAGAAGGAGCTTTAGGAGGCCGAAAAAACTCCCTTAAGGAAATCTGTCGTGTTGCTGGGGAAAGACTACTATAGTTCCTGGCGCATGTTATGGCCAAAATCTGTTGTTGCACAAGCTTGAAAAATTAATCTGGAGACTGAGTGAGTGTGAGAATAGCTTCACTCCAGAAGTAGTGGAGTTATGGGGGTTGTGTGGAGCTAAGGAGTCTGTTTCCTGTCCAAGTGTGCACATTGTAAAGGAACCAGCAGACTCCATTGTCTTTCTGGTTGTCCAGTGACGTAAGACCTTCCTGTAGTGAAGGCTTTGCTGATAGCTCAGCCGCCACACTGTACAGTAATATCAACTTCCATGTATTCAATAAAAACCAGGACAGACAGATGGTTTTTTTTTTTTTTTTTTTAGTTGTTTCTCTTTAAAAAAAAAAAAAACTGGAGCACATAACCGTTTAGTGCAGATAAATCAGTTGCTTTTTTTTTTTCTTATTCTCTCTCAGCCAAATCCCTGCAGTCCGGTTGTTTTTTATTAGCTGATACATCATCTTCTACACTTCACCCGTCTTGTATTATTTGGATTTGATTTCCTGACTGTTAAGTAGAAAATGAGTATCTCTGATTCCCTCACATGCACACCACCACCACCACCACCACCACCACCCTGACATGTCATGGTCTTGGCAAGGGAAGAGCACAGCGAAAGCAGGAGGAACATGTCACAGGGGCTAATGGCATTGAGGTAATGGATTGCTCCGTTCTGCCAGATGCAGCAGTAATAATCCTGCAAACTCCAGACAGGGTCTTAGCAGAGCTTCACAGCACTGCAAGATCCTGAAAAGAATCCCTATAGCTTTGGTTTATGACCAGACTGCGTCAAAGTCTGGATTGACCCTGCCTGTGCACTTGTCTCTGTCTCTGGTAAAGTCTGCAGACTCCTTTGCCAATTTATCTTCCCTCTTTCTTTTCCTCTTGCCCCTATTTTCTTTTAGGGGCCCTCAAATAACTGCATGAAATCTGTTTTTGTGCATTGCTTTTTTTTTTTCTTTTTCAAAAAGTTCATCAAGTTTTTGTCATTAATGCCGCATCGCTCCGAACATCCAGCCACACCTCTCTCATCACGCAGGCGTCTCTCGTCTTTTCAGCGATCACTTCGATTGATTTACATTAAACTTCTGGTTTTCAAAGCACGCTCCAGATGTGTCTCAGAAGTAAAGCTAAGCTGCTGTTAATAGGATCCTGCTGCTGGATCAGCACAGATTTGGGTATTAGTGGCAAGTGATTTCAGCCAAGTATTCCTCGCTGTGGCAATATGCGCATTCAAAATGCATGAGTTTCTCTTTCATTTCACCACTGTTCCGTTGTTCTTTGTCCAGGGTAAAGACCAGATGTTCCACTGTTTTCCCTTTGATTTCCTAAACCAAACTGAATCCTTCACCATCTGCACTTACACCGCCTTCAAGAGCAGTTTAACAGCTGCATGGTATTTGTTCTGTTAATGATAGGTTTGCAGCAATACAGAGATATAAAACACGACACCAATGGTTCACATGCGCAAAATTCAGCCATAACTGAAGGTTACAAGAAGGTTTGTTCTTTCATGCTCAGAGTCTGGAGCTGCAGGTACAAGCTCTGCACTTCTAACTCAAGCTGCACTTATTAACTTTTGTTTCTGGACCTTTCAATTGTATCAGATGGTCCTCATTAGCGGTCAGAGTCATTGTGATCGATCTGTTGACATGCGAGATCAGTAGCTGTTATTATTTCATCCATAGCACATCTTGAACTTCTCATGTCTGTTGACTTTCAAGTTAAGCATGAAGTTCATTCTTCACAGCAGACTTTAACCCAACACAAGGGCCACATACATGTGATACAGTTGAAAAACTCTGGAAATAGCTCTGACAGTCACAGGAAGTGGACTTGTTTTCAAATTTAAAAGCGAACATTTCTGCTTCACATTAAAGCTGATGATTAAAATATTTGAAGTTTTTGTGAGAAAAAAAGACTTTATATGTAGTAGACGGTGCAACTATGTTAGCACTCATGCAAAAACTATTATACACTTCATAGTTAAAATGATTCAACTTTACCAGGAATGATGATATACTAAATGCACTTAATAAACTGTGTTTGTTTCCTGTTTGGGTACAGTGTTATGCTTCATTTGGATTTTTTATTGAGCCTCACAAACTGTCTTGCGTTCATACTTTTTTTATGTCTCGACTCCACAGCTCTTTATTTAGACTGCGTCTGCATGGCTGGCTTTGAAACAATGTGTTTGTCTTATTATAGAGATGGGACCGCGTGTCTAATTGCTAAGATTGTATGTCCTTACAAACTGTCTGTTTGAGAATAAAGGAAAACGTGGATTTGCAATTGCTTAAGAAGATTAAAAAAAACTACTGGAGGAATTTTTTAGATGCTGAAAAGGGGAAAAAAAACATTTCACAACAAGGAGGGAAAGAGTGTGAAAGAAAAGTGAATATTTCAGTAATAAGATCACTGTCAGCAGCTTCAACAGCTCATGTGTGTACAGAATCAGTCCAATTGTGATCAGATGCTGCAGTCGGCGAGAAAACATGGATAGATAACACCTTGAAATCCTTAATGAGACCCAGGTGCTCCATCCATCCGAAAATCCACTAAATAACTGTAAAGCTGTCTCCATTTAACTTCTCCCAGCAGCTGTGGAGAAGTGTGACTCTGAGAGAAGGAAAGAGGGTGAACGTAGTCTAATTAGTAATGCTGGGTTTCTCTGGGCTTGGAGCGCTCTTCTGATCGGTGACACATGTAATTACTCAATTTGGAAACTGCTCCTTAGCCAGTTGCAGATGAATCCGTCTCCTGTGTGCAGAATCACTGTGTCCATCGTGTTAGTTTGGACTTAGAAAACAAAGAAATACGTCATTTGTCCGTCAAAATTACTGACTGAAGAAATGTGTCCGTGCACATGGCTGCACATGGCTCTGTGGAAAAAACTGATCTCCTCTTGGATTTTGTGATTTTTAATAAAAGACTTGTTTATATCATTTTGTCGTGATGTCACAGTATTGAAACTGTAATTCAGATTTTTAATCATCAATGTATGAGCGTATATCATCAATATTCCTGTTTTTGTAATAGAAAATTTGAATGGCAAACATATGCTGATTTCCACTTGTTTGTACAGCCTTGTGTTGCATAATGTGTGGTTTCAGGCACGCTGGATAAAGCCACAATCACTTGGTATTAACTCAGGAATCTTGCAATATTTGCAGTGCACTTAAATAAACATGAACAGCAATATTGTCATGACATATTTGGACAGGTGTGTGAAATTTGAAATAGATGAGGTGTTCATAATGACTTCAGACCATTAAATCCTTTGTATTAAGCTGAAGAACACAGGCCAAGATAAGCTAAATGACCTCAAATATAATCCTGCTTATTTACAGTTTAGCTAATCATGGGCAGACCACCCACAAGAATGTGATGGATTAAATTCAAACTAAGGTCAACTATGTCCTGCAAGAATGATTAGATCCTCCTGTAAGCTGAATGAATTGACTTTAATTAGCATGCAGAGCTTTTAGGACGGCAGCACTCATCGTTTTTTTTTGCCCAAAATTTGTATGCAAGTGCGAATTTTAAGGCACAATAGAGGACGTTTTTAAAGTAAGCCAAGAACCGGTGGACATGTTCCCGAGAGGACAAGTCTGTGGATGTCATCAGAGACGCACTGAGCCAAAGTCTGGAATACAAATCTGCAGGACAGTCGTAAGGACGGTGTCACTGCCCAGCCGTCCGTCCCTGCACACAAATCCACCTGACAGGCAGGATGCTGTCCATTTGTCATAAAGATGCTGACATGCTGTGTTGAACCAGCTGACTGTCAGTGCTGAAGCATCCATTAATCAACATTCAATCTGCATTACTGCTTCTAGAAATGTAGGCTAACAAAGTGGTAACACAGCGTTAATGCTGTTATATCAGTGTAAATGTACAGGAATAGTCAATAGCACAAGTCCACTTCTGTTTGCATTTCTGCAGCATCTGAACAAAACAAGTTTGGAATAATTATAGTGATAAAGGATTAAAAGGTGACGGCTTTGTTTAAAACCCAGTTTTGGCACAACAAGACAAGAACACTGGAGTAATCATGACCTCTCAGCAAAGTATCGAGGATCTGCTGAGTGACTTTTTCCGTTGTTTGGTACATAACCACATTGAAACAATTAGCAAATTATGTTAGCTACTCCCAGTAACCCCTCTTTTCTCTTTTAATCTCACTCCTATTTAGACTTGTTTGGAATTGAGCTGCATTACTTTGATTAAGTCTTAACATTACAAAAAGTTCTAATCAAATACTTATCAAGTACTTAAGCAGAGACTGTTTTAGTGGTATGAACTACAAAACAGGAACCACTAAAACTTGGTTTCTACAGTCGAAATGCAGGTAAAGTTGCTTGAATTCTTCCTGCAAAGGTTTTGTGCTGAAAAGGGCCCATTTGGTGCTCTTGTTATTGTGTTTTACGCAGTTTAACAGAGGGAGTTGAAGTGATATAATAAATAAACTTAAATGCAGTTCTTACTCTCAGTCCATGTTTTGTAAGACTCAGTGAGGAAAACAAATTGTTCTCACCAGATAACTTTAATGTCTTACAGGTTAAGTCTTTGTATTTGTGTGGAACTCCACCCTGTTATTTTGTTAAAACACTAAAGTTATGAGATATCACGATCTGAAGTCCTAAAATTGATCCCAGGAGACAAGAAGGACTTGCTTGGAAAATGAGTTAATTATAGGCGCTTCCAGCTTGTGTTTTACGAGTAAGCAAGGTTCAGCACTATTAAGTCAACCTCAATAATCTCAGCCACAGCTTAAAGTGTAAATGGTTTCTATCTACTTGTGGCTTTTGTTTGATGAGCCAGCAGCATCCTTTCATACTTAAAGAAGATCAGGAACTTCCAGGGGTGCAGAAACTACAGGCAACAGGCAGTAGATCCCTTCAGTTCGAAGGTAGATAAAGTAAATGAGAATGATCTTTGTTTTGAAATATGACAACACTTCATATTTTGCCTATAAAACCTGCAGCCTCGTAGTTGGAGAGCTGTAGGTGACATCATACTCGTAACTACTTGAAATGCTTTTAGTGATGACAATCAATCCCACCGAAACTCCCCGAGATCGGACAAGACGAATAGGTGGGATGATGAGGAGACACAGATAGCATCAGAGAGGAGCACTCAGCGTCCCAGTGTGATGGGTTGACCCCCAGAATCAGATCTAACGCCCCGGCTTACGAGGCGGAGCCGTTCGCCGTCTCACGCCACGGCGATTAGATCCAGTTAGAGCTTCTCACAGCTGCATCTTCAGACGTGGCGGCAATAATTGCACATCTGTCAGGAGGGCCTCAGTGTTTACACAGGGCGAACAGCACATTGTCAGGGCCTCGGCACCGATCTCCTCAGCTGGTCGCTTTGAAGCCACACAGTCCATTTGATGAAGAGGCCCTGTGAATGCTGGGAAGATAAATGTGACACAGTTTTTCCTCAGAATCAGAAACCTGATAACAAAACCCATGGAAACTCCTCTTTGTTGATGATAAAAGCTGGTGTGGCTAAACGGCACCATCATGCTAAATCCTGCACTTTTTGACCCACGTTCTTGGCTTTCTCTTATTCCCACAAATAACTGGCAGATACAATATAATGTGACATTATGTAATTTCCTGCATGGCTAAAAATAAGGATTAACGGAATATATGAATTTGCAGTGATCAAAACAGCAGTGATTATGATCAGGATTTAGACTGAGCCCTTCAGAATGAAACACAACACTGAAGAGTCACAGGGCGACAAATTATTTATAGTAGAGGAAGGAAGACCAGTGTCAAGAATGCAACGCAGCCACACACGTTGTGTATTAAAGGAGCATTCCACCAATCCAACACATCAACATCGGTTTACTGGTTAAAGGGGAACTCCTCTGATTTTTACACATCAAAGTCCGTTTACAGTTTTTGGGAACTGCTACTGCATATGTGAGGGGGGGAAAAAAAAGGAGTTTAAAGCCTTTTTGTGGCTCCGGAGCGAGTGGTGCTCAGTACAGTAAATATGCCTCGAGTGATGTCACTTAAGTCGTCGACAGCTGGGTTTGAAGACCGTAAGTTTCTGAAGATGAAAAACATCTGGGGCTGTGGAGTTAGAAAAGAAGAGAGCTTACCAGACCTCTGTGCCCTGCGTCTTATCTCAGCTCGAGGCTGGAGGTTCAAGGCTGCATTAGTTACTAGCATAACACACCTGAGTCTGTTTGAATCGCGTTGTGGGTGGCGTAGGCACCAGGTTTTTTTTGCGAGGAATAAAACAGATGATATCTCTGGTTCTGCTGCATCTGTGCGATTCTTTATCACTTTCTACTCAGCCTGTGAAAATAGCTGCATAATGTCTTCTGCTGCTCTGACGGCAGCTTTGACGAACCTTGAGAAAACAACCCAAGGGTTATCTCAACTCAGGCTTACCGACTAGTTCTTCACTGAATGCCTGCTGAACAAACCGGGGTCACGGAGTTTGAAAGATATTGCAATTTAGCATGCAGACAGGAGCTAATAAAAGGTTACTGTAGGTTGCATCATGGGAAGTGTAGGATCCCATGTTTTTTGCAATACGACCCTGCTAAGGCCGAGATTATTTGTGATAATCTCATGTCACTTGTTGCTGCTTAATAGTTCAAATATCTCTGCTGCTTCAGTTTTGACCAAGTTTTTTATTTTTTGTCATGTGATTCCCGAAACATTGGGGAAGTGCATCATTAAATAGCTGGAGTTCTTCTTTAACACTCTTGGGTTAAAAGTTTCAAAACTCTTCCTTTCATGGTGACTTACTAACAGGATGACTATTGGCCGCTCGCTCCACAAGAGACAGTCATCATTTGTTTTTGTTTTTGCTCTTCTGTCAGTCTGGGACGTGTTTTAAATTAAAAGTACATTAGTCACATTTACGGAAAGTACAGAAATTATCAACCAACCTTTATTAAGCCAGAAAAATTAAAGTTAAAGAAAGTTTTTCTTGTCTTTAAACTCTAACTCGGTCCCTCTCTTTTCTCTCTTTTGCATCTGTGGACACATCTGTCTCCTTTACTCAGGTTTAGAGTCCAGCACACGGACTCTGAGCACCCCCAGTCCTGGTCTCATCCTTCCATCCAAGTCCTCCTCTCTCTCCTCACCTGCCCTCTCCAGCAACGGCCATGAGACCAACTCCTCCTCCTCCTCCTCTGCCCCCGCCGAGACCGTCGCCGTGGTCCACCCTCAACCCGGCGCTCACACACGATCCCGCCAATCAAAAAGCCACCACCACGCCCCCATTGACCTCCTCCCCGATCACACCCTTCTACAGATCTTCTCCCATCTCTCCACCAATCAGCTTTGCCGATGTGCACGGGTATGTCGCCGCTGGTACAACCTGGCGTGGGACCCGAGGTTGTGGAGCACCGTCCGGCTAACGGGGGAGCTGCTTCATGTGGACCGGGCCATCAGGGTCCTGACCCACCGGCTGTGCCAGGACACCCCGAACGTGTGTCTCACCCTGGAGACGGTGATGGTGAACGGCTGCAAAAGGCTCACCGACAGGGGGCTGCACGTGGTGGCGCAGTGCTGCCCGGAGCTACGCCGCCTGGAGGTCGCTGGCTGTTACAACATCTCTAACGAGGCTGTGTTCGAGGTTGTGTCCCGCTGCCCCAACCTGGAACACCTGAACCTCTCAGGTAAAAAGAAATACACATGTCAGAGTCTAAATGAAAGAGATTCAAAGCCATCTGATCCTGATTGATGGCTGATGCAAGACTGACTCTGTTTTTTTATTAAGGAGAGTCTGCTACTCTACATCATGCACATATGTGGCTTTACCTCAAAGAATTCCTCATTTCAAACCCTCTCAGTCATTTCTACTAAAGCTGGTAGAACCATTAGAGGAGCAGGAGAAGCTCTGCCAACCTTAAGCTCCCATATGGGAGAAGAAAGACTTTCTTTAGCTGAGAGCAGAACTTACCTCAGCGTGAGTAAGGAGAGCGGTCTGCTGCGTTCATTAAGGAAGTGACACAAATAACATTGACTTGGACAGGACTCCGGTGGCAGAGAAACGTCTGCACCATTAGCACCAGGAAGTAAGCCCTTTGTTGTAAAAATAGCCTTTAGAGAAGTTGTGGCTTTTATTTGAAAAGAAAAATAAATTAAATGTCTATTTTTAATAAAAGTCTTTTAGATTTTTTTTTTCTTTTCAGTTAAAATCGACCGCAGCTTTGGTTTTCATAAAGTCATTGTCAGTCAAACATTTGTGTGCTTCTTGTTGCGTGCATGTAGTCTAATACAGCAGGTTTTACTCTGGCGCCCTCAAGTGGCTTTTCATGATAGAGCTCAGCCTTTGTAATTGAAATAGTTGTAAAGGACAGTTTCACATTTTTCAAGTGTGTCCTAAAAGACTATTCACATTCCCATATTGACTGTAAAACAGCTTTTGCTTGTTGTCTTTCCCTTCCGTTCATACTGGCCACTAAAAGATCCCTTCAAATGTGCATTTGATGTAAATGATGAGGGACAAAATATAAAATCCCTGTTCAATGAAGTTGTTATAGCAGGCTCTAACAGTCTAAACTAGACAAACAAATGGGCTACAGTCTTCTCAGTTTGACTTTAGTTTATGATTTGGAGATTAAGCAAAAATTAAAGGTTGATTCTTTGTATTTGCACAAAAATCTTTATGCTCTCAGCTTTTCTTAAATCTTTATTTACCAAAAAGAATAAATTTTACTGCATTTTCTCCAGCCAGGTTGTATTAAACAAGGGCCAGCTCAAAATCCGCTGTGCTCACATAGCAATTTAAATATGGAATTTAGTACTAAAAAGATTGTAACTTTGGAAAATGCTCACTTAATTAAGATTAGTTAAGCAATGTGTATTTGCACAAATTTAGGACTATGGAGCATTTAAGTCAAGATAAATGATCATATTGTTTATAAAAGCCCTTAACAGATATTTTAAGGCAGACTTATTGATCATTTTTATTAAAACAATTTATTTCGGGTGATAACCTCTTTTCTTCTCCTCCTTTAGGCTGTTCCAAGGTGACGTGCATCAGCCTCACCCAAGAGGCCTCCCTCCAGCTGTCCCCCCTCCACGGCCAGCAGATCTCCATTCATTACCTGGACATGACCGATTGTTTTTCCCTCGAGGACGAGGGCTTGCGAACTATCGCCTCCCACTGCCCCCGCCTCACACATTTGTACTTGCGCCGCTGCACCAGACTGACGGATGAAGCCTTGCGCCACCTGGCTCTCCACTGCCCTTCGTTAAAGGAGCTTAGTCTCAGTGACTGCCGCCTCATAGGGGACTTCGGCCTGCGTGAGGTCGCCCGCCTGGAGGGCTGCCTGCGCTACCTGAGCGTGGCCCACTGCACCCGCATAACTGATGTGGGCATGCGCTACGTGGCTCGTTACAGCCCAAGACTGCGCTACTTGAACGCGAGGGGCTGTGAGGGGCTGACAGACCACGGCCTGAGCCACTTGGCCAGGAGTTGCCCCAAACTCAAGTCCCTGGATGTGGGTAAGTGCCCGCTTGTGTCGGACAGTGGGCTGGAGCAGCTGGCCATGTACTGCCAAGGCCTGAGGCGGGTGAGTCTCAGAGCCTGCGAGAGCGTGACGGGCAGAGGACTCAAAGCTTTGGCGGCCAACTGCTGCGAGCTGCAGCTGCTCAACGTGCAGGACTGCGAGGTGTCGCCGGAGGCTTTGCGGTTCGTCAGACGCCACTGCCGGCGCTGCGTCATCGAGCACACAAACCCCGCTTTCTACTGAGACTGGGGGCTGAGCTCTTGGACTGGTCCTCTGACAAGTGGATGTTTTAATATTCCTGCTATGGAGTTGGCGGAGTTCAGCAGCTGGTGTGCAATACTGGCCAGAATCTTTCTTTAAATCCGCTCGGTGGCTGTTAACGCTGTCCTTTGAAATACTTCCATAGAATGTATTTAACATATTTATCTGTTAAAAAAAAAAAAAAAAGGCAGAGAAGTGCAGTATTTCAGTATATTACCTTTTTTTTTCCAACATCACAGTGTAACAACATGCAACAACACTGAGCACTGGGTACAGTTACCATTTCAAAGCATTGTAATATATTTTATCTCAGAAGTCATCACCTGAAGGCCCTGAAACATAACCAGTAACATACATAACTACATCTATTTATAAACAGCAAAGTATCTTCAGACTAAACCACTAAGAATGTAGCCATAAAGCAGCATGTAGAGCAGATCTGGTGATTTCAAATCTTCTCAGTTTCACTTCCTTTATGTTGTGTGCATGTGCACTTTATGCAACTGTGCTGACAATCACTTCAACTGAGCTCATGGTGTCATCGATTTATCAGCTGAATTGCTGTAAATTAAAAGTTACTATTAGCCAGAGATTTTTTTTTTTGTTTTTTTTGTTACTGCCAAATAGAAACAATCTGTTATGTCGACAATAAACAAGAACACATTGCTGCTATAACTGTGCCAATAAACTTCCTTAAAATCCGCCTCCATAAATGTGTGTCTAACTCAAACCATCCTTAAGTCTTAATGGATTTAAGCCTCCATGTTTGTGACTCATTACAGTAAGTGAGGAGGATCCTGGAGTATCATATATGGATTTTTAAAAACACTTTGTTCCCCTTTGAGGTCTGAAGTGTGCGAGTTTAAAGGTCAGCAGGCACATTGGTGGAAAAAGTGCTTCCTGTTTAAAGGCCATTAACTGAATTGAACCTGCTTCTGTTTAACCACAAAGTGTTGTGCACATTTAGTGTGTACTCTGCAGTTTGGTAATATTGTTGAGGGTCAGGTGAGGCTATAAGACAATGAAATTATCTTGTAGGTCTGGTAATTATATTTTGGGTCTGTAAAAGGTTTAAATAACAAGTATTTACCACATTAGAGAACTAAATTATGAATTTATAATTTAAGTTAAGGTGTAGGAAACAGAGAAATGTGTACTAGAAAAAAAAATGTAAGCTGTTGCACTTCCTCCTGTCTGCCAGTAAGGGTCGCTACTGCCCAGTTTCTTAAGTGCTGCTTCATCTTTCTTTAGGTAATAATGTCTTGGTGTCAAATCACTACCACTTAACAAAGCAAGAAACTGTTTGCTGGTTTAAAATAAACAGTGGAGATAAAAATTCACCCGCAAATTTTTGGCTTTCTGTATCAAACAGTCGGTCATCAGTGAGTTTGTGGATATATATTTAATTTACACCTGAACTAGACAATCTGCTGGTGACATAAACGTCTCCAGGTTGGTGAGTATAAAGTGCATAATTTAGGTTTTAATTATCCAAGCATTGTTGTCTTTGTTATCTGTTTCATGATATGATATCAAACTTTTGGGGGAAGATGCCACAACTGGAAGCCCACCACACCAGCAACCCGCAGGCTTTATGGCCCAGATACCAACTTATACTGATGTAAAGAGAATTATTAATATTATATTTTATGTCTGAATGCTTAAGATGAATTGAGAAGTTTCATAACCTGAAAAAAGAAGCAGCTGCTCTGTAGTTGTTGGTTCAGCTGCAGATATTTCTTGTTCAAACATACACTGACCTTCCTTAGATTGTTAAAGACACAACATTTATGGGGAATGTTGATCATTTAAGCTGTAGTTTGACAAAACTGCTGTCACTGATCAACTAAATCTGATATTTTTGCAGCTGCCTGATCTTAAATCAAAGTACAGCACAAATTAAATTTTGATCTGATATTGATCCTATGCTTACAGATTAACAGTTGAAGGATTTTGAATATTAATTACTGTAAAACACTCTCAATACATTCAAGTGAAGCCTTTTGAGGACTTTTTATAGTGTAGTTGAGGGCATGTGGGGGACCTGCTGTCTGTGTCTTTGAAAGTCCCTCCTGAGGAATTTTTTAAAAAACCAAGGACTCCAGAAAGTCCCTTTGCTGACACGAGTGACCGGAGATGAGTTTTCTTTACTCTGAAGACCCTTTATGTTATAATGTGATTTTTTTAAACAACTTTCAGGAAACAAGTGCTAACATGCAGAAACCGCAGTGACACTGTGGCACCACAGTTCAACTACGGACATTTGCATACCTTTGACCATGTTATGTGTATTGATTCACTATCTTTATAATTGTTTTTTAAAAAGATACAGTGATATCTGTGTTTCCAGTAATATGTTTGAGCTTTTGTGCCTGAAATCTTTGACCTTTTGATTATTTCATATCTCCTAAATGGGGTCAAGGTATGACAGGTTAGGATGCGATATCAGTGATTGATATGTTCTTTCCTTCCTGTGTGCGTGAACGCCCGGCCACGTTTATCTGTGTTTGAGTAACAGTGTAAAAGAGCCAAAACACACGCAATCTTTTATTTCCAACGATAAATAAACAAGAAATGTCGACAAAATATTTCAAACATTCACAAATATATTTTAAAGATAAATGTTTATATAATTTTTTATATATATATAC
>JAPZDV010000013.1:5108843-5121755 GCA_029814665.1 Acanthurus lineatus
CTCCTCTTCTCCAACACTTAGGTGTATAAGATACTGATAAATGCAGTAGTACCTGCAAAAAAATTTACATTCAAAGGGTCGTGAATCCAAGAGTTATTTGGCGACAGCGCTCATTCTTTCCATACTGAAGGTGTCTGCATACCGCTGAGGTGAGCTTGATTTATGATGAGTCAGAACTACTGTCTTTGTAGTCGTACTTGCATTTTTCTTCCTCCTGACAGGTTCAGGTGTGTCTATGCACGTGTTTTAGTTTCAATATTCATCTGTGATGCACATTGGGTCGAGACCCCCTTTTGTCAAAGCTATGATGACGTTCAATTGCTCTTGGATCTTGTTTTTGAACTGGTTACTGTGGTTAAAGTTACTTGAAACAGGAAAGTTCCTCATTCATTTTGCACCCATGATAAATATTATCCAGCTCAATAGTGTTTGGGGCACGCAATAAGTCAATATCTCCCTGAGGATCTCTGTTACAACAAGAGGAGGAACTAAGCTTGTTTCGGCTTACAGAGCAAACTTTGTGAGACTTTTTTGTTTCACTCCTTGCTGCTTTTCCCCTCCTGGGGAACTTTTTTTTCTAGTTTAAACTAGAATTTCTTGTTTAATTCTACAGACTGTTAAAGTGCATTTTGTGTGTTTGATTTGTTTCATCCACGTAGGTTTTTTAATCAGCGTGGACTTGTGGACCGGCCACGAATGAACCGGACTACCTGAAGCTAAACCTGCAGCACACAGTCGGCTGAGGACTGAAACAGGACAGACCTCACTTCCCTGGATGTTGTTCTGTCCGATAAACTAGCAAAGTCTCACCCTGCTAGTGATGAACTCTAATCTAGGACTTAAATAAAGTGCAATATACATTATCACACAGAGAGTGAGAAAGCCATTGTATCAGCGTCGTTGTAGTGGCTTGTGCTGATGTTTGGCTGGACTGTCTTCCCAGTTTGGACATTTGGCCTGATTTGTGCAGGTACATTCAAGGGCAGGCTGCGGTGGTCGAGTCCCAGTCGCCTGGAAAAACACGGACAAGCGTTTAAGTTTTCGAGCCTCAATTTAGTGTTAACTGTAGTGAACATGGAAGAGACCAAGTACACAAACTCCACACGGTGTTTCGTACCTGAGACTTGTGGACACGAAGCTCATTGTAAACTTTTCTATACTTCTTCTCCAGTTCCAGATACTTGTCTTTAAGGTTCTCCCTGTCCTTCCTCTCCTTCAAAAAGTCTTCCTTGTAGACTTCAGCCTGTAAAATGGACAAAATAAGAAACACAACATAACGATTTAAGCGTGAATTTGGGTGAGTGCGTTAAAAAGTTATGCTATGACATTTTCCAAACTTTCCATATTGACTCCCTGGTCGAGTTGCATGCCAAGACAAATCTGAAACCACACTCATGTTTCTATGTTAAAAAAAGAAACACTTGTTTAGCTTAGCTTAGCGTAAAGGCTTAAATCACAGGAAAAATGCTAGTCTGGCTCTGCCCGAAGGCAGTTCACATACCAACACCTCTACAGCTCAGCTATTAACATCTTGTTTGTTTATCCTGTCCAGAGAGCAAAATGTAAAAACCATAATTTGTGGTTTTGTTGGAGGTTTTGTGTTAGCAGGAGAAGCTGCCAAGCCCGCCAAGAGGATACAGCTCCTGGTCAAAAAACAGACCGGCATATACCCAAAAATAAAACAACAATGTGGTATTTTTACTCTTCCCTTTTTGCACAGATTAGAAAAACAACCTATGACATGGTAGTTAGTGATCCTTACTGCGGATATGCAGATTTTGTGACTGCTTCCCCCTGTTTGTTGTCTTTATGCTAAGCTAAGCTAACTGTCTCTTGCTTGTACCTTCATACTTTTAAAAATAGTTAATTTTCTCAACTTATTTTCAGCAAAAATGTGACTAAACCTAAAAACACACATTTATGAAGACGAACCAAGCCTACCTGATGTTTCCAGATTTCCTGTAGTGTTTCACTGCTCGCTTCCAGAGGTTGTGGAGTCAGAACGGCCTCCTCCAGAGCCTTTACAAACACATGAAGCAGCTGTTAAAACCACTGTTTCATGCAGGGAGAAAACACTCGACACACCTTGACTCTGACGTGAAGGATCATGACTTACCTTGTTCAGTCGTCTGATCTCCTCACACTGATGCTGCCATTTTCGAGTCAGAGTGCTGTTTTTGGCTCGCAGCTCTTTTGCCTCCTCATTAGCTTTTAGCAACTGGGAGTCGACATCAGCGTCTCCAGTCTGTGGGAATTATTCCCATTTAGGTCAAATTATTACTCACATTAAACAGATTGAATCCCTTTAAATGCACATTTAATAAAAATACTGTTTAATTTACCCATGTGCTCTTCTTAGCCTTGATTTTCTTGTATGATGTGACGTCCTTTTCTCCTCCTTTACTCATCTCTTCTTCGTGATCGTGTTGCAGTAACACTTTTAAATCTCTGACCTGAGAGTTGAGTGGAGATACAGATATAAAACTGGGGGTGTGATAAGACGTGTGAGGCAGGAAGTGCTGCAATGTCATATCAGTAGAGAAATCAAGCAGACAGTTGAGCAGGATGGTGAATTTGTCCCCGTCTTACCTTCTGTTTGTAGTACTCTTTCATTGTTCGGTACTCTTTTGCCCATTTCTCATTAATAGAAAGAAGCTGAGTAAAAGAGAAAGAAGGTTTAGGATCCATGTGTTTTGGGATGAATATGAATCTCACTTCTGAAATGTGCTCACCTCTTGCCTCTGTTCCTCCAAGATAAGTATCTGAGCTTTCATTTTGACTTCAGAGCTGGCAGCCGAAGCTTCTGACTGGAACAAATAAAAGAGAAAAAAAACAGGAACTATTAAACTGTTGAACATGGACAATTATGAAATCTGAGTGTATCCACTAACTTCCTTTTACACATTTTTGGAATTTCTGTTTTGGTGTGTTTCCAGTAACACAGAGAATACGGTCATTTCCTTGTGGTCAGGGAACCAGACGGTGACAGCATGGGGATACATTTTACATATCAGTCGGATCTTCCAATGTTGCATCTTTTAATTTAACATTACCTGAATGTCTTCCTCGAGACTGTCGGGATGATAAACTGCAGCCGTGTTATGTTTTTCTGCACTGGAGCGGCTCGGCACACAAACCTCATACCTGAAGAAACTGATCACATAATCAAACATAAACATCATTTAGCCTTTTTTTATTCAAAGCACCAAGCCAGTTAATCATAGGAGGTATTGATTTGCCTCACCTGTCCACATTAGGCAGTGATGGATACAGTCTGTAGGTCTGTTTCCTCTCTGTGGTGACAGTTTCACTGGCCTGTGATCTCTCAACAGGCGGCCTGTCCGTTGTGTTTTCATGTAGAGACTGCCAAAACACACAGGACACTAATTATAAGGGCTTTAATTTGAACAACCATATGGTGTGAATCAATGAGGAACATCAGGTATTTTATTATTACACAATTAAACTAATTATTTTAATATTATAAGCCTATTAAAAAATCTATTAACAAATGAATGATGCATATATATTTAAAAAACACACAAAAACACCAAAAAGGTAGCAACAAGACAAACCAAAGGCCTCAAGAAAAAAAAATAATGCTCAGAATTAAAAAAAAATGGAATAAATCAAAATCAGTAACCCACAACAAAGTTGAATGAAATATATATGAAAAATAAATTATGAAGGGACTGTCAAAATATTATGTACACAATAGGCATTTAAAACAATTAATTTCCAACTTGAGACTGTGTAGATTACAGTAAATAATCCCGGGATTTCGTGGTGGTCTACTGGTTAAAGTACCAAGACCACAACATCCCCAGCCTTTGTCTGGGTCTTTGTCGTGTGTCATTTGTCATCTCTACTGTCACTGTACAGTAAAGCCCTAAAAAGCCCCCAAAATAAAATGAAAATGTTATATTGTTGAGTGCTGCAACATGAGTTGAAAAATCTGGACTTTATCAGCTGCACGTGTGATAATCAAGTGCAGCACTGCTGGATAAAACAACTTTATGAAGAGAAAACAAAAAAACAAACAAAAAAAATTGACTCAATAAAATTTAAATTAACCATTTGCTTCAGGCCTGAAATTATCAGGTAGAACATTGAGGATATGTTAAACTTCTGATGTCCAGGGTGCTAAAAATGACACAGACAGCTGATTCAAACCCACAGAGGATGTGTGTTACCTCCGTGCAAACTGCGACGAGTTAACACAACTCAGGCTGCACATGGAGGCTTTCTAACATCTGCATACCGCAATAATTTCACTGTATGACATTTATCTACCCACCAAGCATGGATACACAGCCCAAACTCGCAAAATACAAGCTGCCTGGCTCGTGACTGTTGATGGAGTGACTTTTGTTCAAACTTAACGTGATAAAAGTTTTGTTTTTTGTTTGTTTTAATCTTAATAAATACGCAGAGACACATAGGATATGATAAAAACAAACTCACCATGTTGTTATTTATTCGCGCCCTCGACACGTGCAGGTCTCACAGTAGTCTGGTCTTGAGGTTCTGTCTCGCGCCGCTTCTCAGTTATACCGAGGATCCCGTATGACGTGTCAAAACTACTCTTATCCAATCAGCTGCCGGGATTCCCTCCCACCAGGCCGGTG
This sequence comes from Acanthurus lineatus, assembly GCA_029814665.1. NCBI lineage: Eukaryota > Metazoa > Chordata > Actinopteri > Acanthuriformes > Acanthuridae > Acanthurus > Acanthurus lineatus. The sequence goes on from JAPZDV010000013.1 coordinate 5,113,472, forward strand.
CAGTTACTGGGCTGAGTCTTTACTGAAGGAAAGGAAAGTACAAGTAGTTGATCAGCAGCGCGAGCGGTAATTAACGAAGTGTTTATGATACGAATCGATGACTAAGAGAAAAATCTGACTTTACACTACAAGAAGTTATTCACGGTTATGTTTCCTAAGTTCGACCGATATCCAGGAAGTTATTACCCAATTTTTTTTTATTTTACGAAATTGATGCAGAAGCATGACTGACTGATGTCTGTCAATCACTCCTTTCAATATTTTTCCTCATTTCTTTACTTGATCTTATTCCTCTTTCTGCTTTTTGGGGCTAAATCACTTTTTTAATGCTATTAATTCACAGTTATTTATGTAATTTAATAAATTGCAGGGTTATCTTTTGACAAAAGATAATAAAAATAAAAAAATAAAAATATTATATATACAAAAATAAAAAATATTCTCTAAAAAATTATTAAAAATTAAAAACAACAATACATAAATAAGTAACATCGATACAGACGTTTCCATTATTCTGGCGGTAGTAGATATATTAAGGATATATGCTTAGCCTTTTTTTGGTAAAGACAATTTTGATGATAGAAACTGAACACTTGCTACTAACAATGTGTAAATGATTTTATTGTTGAGTCCTGCACACTCTTTTCAATATTTTTCCATATTGTAACTTCTAAATACCAGCAATATGAGACGCAGCGTGCTCTTAAGTCGCATTATGACTCTTCACTTTTTACAGTGCGTGCACTTTATGATGGTGCGAACTTGTTGAGAGCGCGTGCTGGGTGTGTAAACTGAACTCACATAAGCCGGAAACAGATTTGAAGACTCTGGTGTCTAAATGAAACTGTCCACGAAAGAAAGAAGAGCAAAAAAAAAGAAAAAAAACCTGAAGTAACGTGCTGAGGGTAGTGGGAAAACCACACATCTCACAGGCTTATCATTACTCAATGCTCGTACGGCCTGTTCTCAAAGGTGTTGACTCAGAGAGGACTTGTTTCAGGGAAGAATGAGAAGGGAAAATACGCCGCCGCTCCTCCTCCACTAACCGGCACCCGCTGCAAGGGGACCCAGATCACTGCTTTTCTCTGTCTTTCTAATAGAAAAAATACGCTCCTTAGGTTTAACTTCCATATTTCATCACATCGGCCTGTGAATGAATCTGAAAGACAAATGTTCCTGTCCTCCAGATCTTGACCTACTGATAAAAAGCAAACAAACACCCAACCAACAACCCACATGATAGACTTAATGACTTGTTACTAAAATAAATCACTTTATTACTTTTTACAGTAGTCTGCTTGGATTTTTTATGTTGAAGTTGGAGCTTCCACTTCCTTCACTTTAAGCAGATTACGGTCAGGTTTCAGCAGTGTATTATGGGATATTCCTGTCCATCTAGAGACCCAGCTGCCTTTTTTTTTTTTTTGAAAATTCAAAAATAGGCATAAAAGACAGATCTCATCAATAAGGGCACTCTCTATATGTCAGCAAAAACCAAAACAGTGTCAAGCTCAGTGAATTGTGTCAGTAGTAAATCACTGCATTGAGTGTAACAGAAATGATAAGCTACTGCTATTTTTAAAAGTTCAAAGTTCTCCTCAAAGTTGCTGTTTTACTCCTGAAGGGTGACCTAAGAAATCCTGCTGAAACGTGTTTTAAAGTTCACTCTCGTGCCCACATACTTTTGCACTATTATTTTGTAAAGTGCCTCACTGTAACCACACGAACACCTTGTTATTGTCTTGAGAGTGCTATATAAAGACCACTATTAGCAGTGTCATGTTAGCGGCAGCTCAGTGACTAAAACCGAGAGGATGTTTACTGACATTACAGCACTTGTCACAGTGCCCCATGTTGTGGTTTTACAGAGGGGGCTTCCTTCTCAAGACACCTGTGCAGAGAGAACCCCCGAACGCCTCTTCCCAGCACCGACACAGCCAATTTACCGTATGTGTGACACAGCAGCAAGTCTCTAGAAGGGAAAAAGGAGGTTATTTCTAAGATCAGCGAGCCTCCTTCTTCCTGCCACAACAATCTCACTACAAAAGATTCAGACTCACACTCTTCAAGTTCCTGTCTGTCACTGTACACATGCCCACAGTTCACACACGCAGTGGATAAGACATTTTGTAGTGTACGCCCACAAAAAGAGAGCTCTAAATGCAGGTCGAGCACTTTCTGCTCTGTGGTTTGGTGGTAAATTTGCATACACCTTAATCTAACCTTAGGGGTTCAGGTTCCAGTTTCACGTGAAACAAAAAAGAAACCTAAAATGCTGTGTTTAGGAATGAAAAATGGAAAAAAAGAGCCCTGCAAAACTTAAAAACCTGACATGAAAAATTCTTTACACAAATAAAAGAAGCTTTAAAATGGTAAGTCTTTGTGAGCTGTAAAAGGGAATATTTTAGTCCTTTGCAAAATACCTTAAATAGTACATAAAACAAAGTAACCATGGACAACTTATTTCACACACTGAAGAGAATAAATCTGGCAAAATATTATGTTTAATACAAATTTTACATAATATGTTCAATTTATCCTCCAACACTTTAGTCAATAAACATTCGTCATATATTTTATTTGTGTAACAAAAATAATTTAAGGTCAAAAGTCCACTTAAATGGCTCAAATTTAATTTTACTGACATTTTGTTTTGGGTGCTTTATGTAAAATGTGCTCTTTCGGTTCACAAAATTTGTCACACCTAAAATAATTTTACACAATCGTCACATTTTAAAATCGTTTTCAGACAATTTCACAACATGAATACGACAGATCACATAGCAGCACCGGTGTTTTACCCGACAGTACAGAAAACTTTACCACAAAATCTCTCACATTTGAAAAAGTTTTCCCAGCACAGAAAGACCCTTTTCCATGAAACATACAGAAGTGCTTTGTCAAATTCCAAAAAGCAGCAGTGGTATTTACATGAGAAGACATACTTTAGATTTAGTCAAACTGGCCCACATGTACAAAAACAATGCCTTTTCAGTTGTGCTGTAAACTAACACAATATTTCACAAAGTCCTCAAAGTTAATTCCATAATTTTTTTGAAGCATGTTCCCATGTTTTTGTGTCAAAGTGACGTCTGGGTACAACAGTTTCTTCTAAATGGTCCAGTGTTGAGCCATTAGCTGCAAAACAGACCTGCAATGAAATCCTTACAGGCACTGACAAGGTTTAAGTGCACTAAAAGAGCCTGTTTTTGCCACTGACAGGCTCATGTTGTTAGTCTTGGTGTCTTACAACATCATGAAAAGGATCCCTATAAAAATAGACCTTTTTGTTAAAAAGTAGGATTGTTTTGTTAAATTAGGAACAGAAACTCTTGTCAGCCCATCAGATCCCATGAAAAAACAAATTATGAGCATAAAACACTCTATTGAAATCTGACGGAAACAAAAAAAAAAAGAACCACCTTGGCTCATCTTTCTAATGTCCAATCGGTCAAAAACCCTAGTCAGGTTAAAACAGACTCTTAATTTACTAAGTGAGTTGTGAAATTGTTCCAGCTCTTCTCGCTGGTTTCCCTGCTGTTTCTCTGCTGTCTGATTTGTCACACACTCCTCTCTCTCAAACACAGGCTGAAAATACCAAAATTACTATTCAACATTAAAACAAACTCTACAATAAATACATTTATGGCCAATTATCGTTGTAGCTCATCTTGTCAGACAGTATAATCAAAGTTGACTATATAATCTGACTATAATCTTCAATTCACACATCTTCACCATCAATATCCACATGGTCTCTCTGTAATATTGCTGTCATCTGGGCTGTAATATCTGCAGATAAATACACAAATAACATGAAGTCAACAAACAGTGTGAGAACAAAAACATAAATGTGATTATGTCCTTTTACACAAACATTTTGTACTTACTTAGGCACCTCCTTGCACCCACATTCAATTCTTGCATCCAGCTGACGCCTTAACTCTCCCAAAGATGCACAGCTTGACCTTAAGAGGATTCAGAAAATAAGACATGTGGATGAATTTTTCTCTGCAGAAGTTTATTTTTTGGTATCTTTGCTTATTTTTGCTTGAACATACAAACATTAATGTACTTCTCTTATTCAAAATGAAGCAAAAATGACTATTATGCTGCAGAAGTGTGTATACGTGGGTAAATAATTTAGAAATCTTACACAAAACGCGTCTCTGCGACCATAATGACATTAAGGCGTCGTACCCGGTCGGGTTTTAATGCCGGCACCTGAAATTTTATGAAAAAACTGACAACAGAAATAAAAGAATTAATTTAAGACACTTTGCATGAAATCAAACAACAGCGGCCCGTTTAAACAGCAGATAAGCTGGCAGAGCAACATGCTCTGACATAAAAAACTGTTACGGCCCTGAGCCATGGGGTCATACTTCTCTCCTCCCGCTGGGTGTGTGTGTGTGTGGGCATATGGTTGTGTATTTGATAGGATTGGTGCGGCTGGTCAGTGCGGTGCTCCGGAAGTGACCGATAAAAGGCCAGCGTGCTCTGCTGATGGCAGCAGAGACTAATAGTTTTGTGACTTTCGACATTGAGAAATTATTGTATGAGTAGTGAGTTTGACTCCAGTGTGTGTACCAGATTTAGACCAAGATTCAAACCCTGATTTCCGTTAACTGCACTCATTATAGGTTTTGTCTTTGTTTAGTTTCAGTAGGTTTAGAGGTGCTGGTCACTTGTATTTTTGTTTTCTCCTCTTTCGCAGTGTAGTTAGTTAGGTTTTGTTTTAGGAATATTTGCGTTACTGTCTATTGGCCATCAGATAGTTAGCTCTTTTTGTTTTACAGAGTCCTCTTTTTGTTAGATTTGTTTCATTGATTTGACCGCACCTGGCGGCCCTTTTCTGTTTGCAATTAACACTCACCTGTCTTTTAGAATAAATACACTCAAATTCACAGTCCCCTCCATCGATTACAAGCTGGGTTTGTAACAAAAACAACCCAAAATTATTACACATAGCAGAGGAGAAGAAGAAAATGATATGCAGGATGTGATAGATCCAGAAAGAGGAAGTAGAATTTTCTCACACATAATTCTCAGTGTCATGACCTTAATTTTGTAATCAAAGACTTAATTCTTGAACAGGAAATAACCATATACAGCTACCACTGCCAAGAAAGCATTCCTCAAGTCATACTGTTTTATTTTAGTTTCTTTGCAATAAAATTAGCATTAGGAAAGTGATATTTATCCTTATTAGCCTTTTGTTCTCATAGAAGTCATAGGAGAACAGAGCAACTCACCCTTCAGGCTCGAAAGGGTTTTTAGTGGATCCACTTAGCAGTGCTGTGACCTCACCTTCGGCATATTCAGCAAACTACAGACATGAGGAAGAAATTCACTTTAGATTTGGACAACAGACACACTTTTCAGCTTGCTGAAAAAAAGGAAGATGCTATCAGACAACTGTTTTAGCAGAGGAACAAGTTTTGATCCTTTTTAATAAATATGTGAAGAAAGTTTTCAGACTGTGTTCAGTTCATCATGAAGCACAGCCCCAAGGACTTTTAGCTCAAAAACAGCAGTCTGCATGGATATGTCTTACTGAAAAAAGACTATCAACACTGGTCAAATGGGATCTAACACCTGATTGCAGGCTCTTATCCAGCAAAATGGGAAAAAACTTTGCACAAACAAACAAACAAACAAAGTCCCAAAAGAAGGATGGGCTGTGTGGCAGCAGCCAGACTTGCAAGCATGCACTTTTTGTCAAAGGTTACTCTTTTCTGGCAAAGACATCGTGTAGCTGAGTGGGTCTTTAAAAGAATTTTTATATCAAACATGCATCAGGAATAAGTTGTCACAACATTTATTGTCACAGTAGTTTTGGAAAACAATTAGGAGATTATAGATAAGAGCTAGATCATCAGATACAGATAGATTATCCACGGTTGAAAAGTTTGTTTTTGCTGACCTCCAGTGGCTGAATCTATGCTTTTCAACTTAAAGTTGCTCTTTAAAACACTGAACCTACACATATGCTGTTTTATTTCATGGTGACTGTGTGTGACCCGGGAATTATTTAAATCAAATGAGACCAGTTGTAAAAGTCAGTAGCCATTACAAACCCTAATATCTTTTTTGTATTGTGTATTATATATAAGCTTTATTAGTGAGAGTGAGTGTAAACAGAAGAAAAATCCTTTCAAATTCCTCCTTTGACGTTTTTTATTGTTTTTGAAGTCATCATCTGATACATTTTTCTCATAGAAAATACCGGTTAAAACTGCTTTATCTGAATCTTTTAGCTGATGCACAGCTTGCTAAGCAAGCTAAGCAAGGCTCCATGGAGACCGACCCAAAGCCTCACTGATGAGTAAGCAGGCCCAGTGACTGTTTTCTTCTTTTCTGTCTATCATAGCCCTTTTTATTCAGGAGAGATTTGCTTCAGCTCATGCTCCACATGTGTAATATTTCAACTTCAGCTTCATCTCAGAATTGTGGTACTTCTGGCAAAACTAGTGCATTCTTTTTAGATACTTACAGCAGCCGAGACTCTGCTCCAATATGAGCGAACAGGGTTGTTGTTACAACCAAGCCATCCTGGGCAGTAGTAAATGAATATTTCTAGAAAAACAAACACACACAGAATATTTATCATTTTAGCATTTCAGTGATGCTGATAAGAAATTGAAGGACATCAAAACATGACATGCCCACACAGACAACATAAAAATGAGTGATAAAAACATAAAATGGCATTAGAAAATAAAATTTTGACAGATAAATTTTACATACGAATAAAGACAGATAATTAAATGAGAAAATCAACACAATTCACATCAATACAGCTTCTTCTGTAGTCCATTTGTGTCCAGAAAGTAAAGTAAGTCCTGGCTAATACTTCATGAAATATGGTTTTGTCACAGCTCACACTTACTGCAAATGTGTGATACCAGAAAAAAAAATGCATTTTTACCTCCTTGTAACATGTGAACTATATGTTAATTGTTTACACAGTCTCCTTGTCTTCTAAGTCAACCTGAGCCAGCTTAAGAACTGTTAATAACTTAACAACTTAAAACTTAATATCATATGATATAATATGATATTAAGTTTTCAAATATGAAAAAGAGGAAAAGATAGTAACTTCAAACTTTCAGCACAATCACTGAACTGCAAATGCATTCTGGACCAGGATCACCTCTTGTATGAGCTTCCTGAAAGGTCTTACCCTTGCTGCCCCGCTTTCCACACCAGGTGTCATAGTCGTCCGTCACAGACCCAAACAGAGTGTCCTCCAGACCATACATAGATTTTCCCCTTTTGAAATCATCGACATCATCCTCCGTTTTGCTCCAGAGCACTGTCTGAACCAAAAACAAAAAGATTATTCTCCATTATAAAAAAGAAGGCTTAACTGGATGATGTGCAAGCAGACAGTCTTGTGATGAGTGATGTTTACTTTGCTGGAGTTGTGGTTGAAAGGGACTGCAGCAATGAAAGGGTCAAAGGCTTCCACGGGAACATCACATTTGCTCCGTCCTACATATGCTTGTTCAAATTTTGCCAAAAGTTGTTGACATTCGTATCTGGAAAATAAATGACAGCACTGCTTAGTGTCAGGGATGGTGATCAGGTTGAACAAGCTAAACTATGTTTGCATTATTGTAACAATAGTAATTACTAATACTAATATTACTACTACTGCTACAAATAATAATAATAATAAGAAGAAGAAGAAGAAGAAGAAGAAGAAGAAGAAGAAGAAGAAAAAGAAGAAAAGCATTTCCTCTCTCTCTTGAAGTTGCTTAAATTTGAACATTTTAGGTTTTCTTTTACTTTTGTTTCCATTTTAAGTACTCTGTGTAGAACTTTGTTACTTTATGTAAAATATATATATAAAACGATGAATATATATAATGACACATGGTTTAAAAACGTCCAGTGTAGTCATCCTATTGATATTTCGCAGTCACATTGACCACAGTAGCTTAAATAATCTGTGAAAAGTGCTTCAGGTGAAACAGCTACAAAATTGTTATTAAAATCCTTCAGTTTTATGTTCACAGATGTGAATCGTACCTGCTAAGATCGATCAAACACACTGTAACTTCCACTCATGAAATCACTATTTCTGCACTTCAGTAACATTAATTACAATTAGGGCTGTCAGTCGATTAAAATTTTTAATCACGAATAATTGCATTAGTGTCCTGAGTTAACCTGTGATGAAAAGTTTGTCGCACATTATGTGCAAATTTTTTACCCTGCCCTTTTACATTTACAATAAATAAAAATTACTTTTGTTTTGTCCAGAGAACCATCGGGC
>JAPZDV010000013.1:5121855-5135278 GCA_029814665.1 Acanthurus lineatus
TTATCACAGGTTATAGTTGCATCTCATCTTGTCACACAGTATAATCTAAATTGACTATATAATCTGACTATAATCTTCAATTCACTCATCTTCACCAGCAGGCTCCACATGGTGTCTCTGCATTGGAGCCGCACTCCTGGAGCTGAGATCTGCAGATATGGAGACAAATAACATGCAGTCAAAAAACAATGTGAGAACAAAGACAAACATTTGATTGTGTACTTTTACACAAATGTGCTGTACTTACTCAGGCACTTCTGTGCACTTGTATTCAATTCCTTTTTCCAGCTCTTTCTGTAACTCTTTAAAAGATGCATTTGTACAGTTTGCCCTTTAAGAGATAAAGATAATATGATTTTAGAATCAATTTTTCCTGCAGAGGTTTGTTTTCTGTATATTTGATCATTGTACCCTGAAAATTAACTGCTGTAGAAAACCATACAGAACATTTAAGTATTTATTCCATTCAAAATAATCAAAAAAGTGAAATAATACTGCAGAGATCTTATGTATAGTTTAGAAATCTTACACAAGCTTCTCCTGTGTGACCAGAACAACATTTAGGCTTTGAACTTTGGTCGAGTTGAACCTCGGCACCTCGATGCTCGCAAAAATACTGAAAACAGAAATAAAAACATTCAATTAAAGAAAGAGTCAGCAATTCTAGAGAAACACCCTTTATATTTGAACTCAGGGGCCAAAAACAAAAACACCCCTCCCCTCAGGAAAGCTTCAGAAGCTCCGCTCCCCAATTTCTTGGCAGTGACTGGGCTGACTCAGGGAAAGATGGCTGAACATGGAGCGTCTGCTGCCTGAGGGTTAGTTAACATCCAAAAGTGAAGTAAATATATTGCTAAGACATACACGGGAATGTCTCTGCTTTGGCAAGTGAGCTATTAAGCTTATCAATGTGTGATGAAGCCAAATACTTATCGAAGCCAAAGTCTAGGCTGAGGAGTAACGTTAGCTTAGCCTGTGTAGCATTAATATCATGAATAACTTCGACAGTAACAACAATGAGCCCAAATACTTCCTGTTGTTGATTGGCTGATATAATGTCGTGAGAGCCACTTTGTTTATTTCCCAATTATGGAGCCAAGGCTGTGCGGAAACACAGTTTTTATTTTTGAGCTGAACAGACTGCCAATGATCCGCACTCTGCAAGTAAGTATATGCTAATTTTGTCAAAAAGTGTTTTGAATCAGATTCACTGACTCTGCCTTTAAGACAGACAGTTGCATGAAATCAAACAACAGGGGGCTGTAAAAACTGCAAATAAGCTAGAGGAAAAAAACAACACAAATAAATAATATACAGAAAGTGAAATATTCCTAAAAGGAAGTAGGATTTTCTCAGACATAATTCTCAATATTGTGACTTTCACGTTTAATCAAGGGCTTAATTACTGATCAGGAGGTGACCATGTGCAGCTATCACTCAACAATAGCTGTTCGTCAGCTCATAGCATTTCATTTCAGTTTGTTTGCATTAAAATCTTATTTTTCCCATGGAAGTTGTAGAAGTGCAGTGCAGCTTACCTTGTGGGACTGAAGGGGGTGGAAAGGGATCCATTTAGCATTGCTGTGACATGTCCACAGGCAGCTTCAGCAAACTAAGGACATGAAGATTAAATGCACTTTAGATTTAGAGAACAGACACACACTTCTCGAAAAAGCAAGTTAAAATCAGACTGTTATTTTAGTTTAGTAGCTTTTTTTAGTTGCAGTTACAATGAACGTGTGAAGTCTGCTGTCAGACTGGAATTTCAAACATGCATCAAGAATAATCTGTCACAACATTTCTTGTCACAGTGATAATTTTGCTCTCTCTGGTTTGGAAAACAATCAGGTTGTTTGGATGACTTTCCCACAGATGGAAAAATTACACAAAGGAGCTAAGAAGTAGGGGAAGAGTGACACATTCCTGGCAAAACCACAACTCAAGGCCTTGACCAGCTGATAATTTACATTTCACTGGGGCGAAGGAATGTTGAACAGAATAATTCAGATAATTAAAAGCATTTCATTTCCAAATATATTTTCTGTTACTTTCTATAGTTTTGCATTTGTCTGCCCTTGCAGTGCTGCTCTGTTTTCTGATTATCAGCTCAAAAGCTTGTTTTTGCTGACCTCCAGTGGCTGAAACTGTCATTTTGCTGCAGGGATAAAGAAGCATACTTCCTGATTTCACTGCGAAGTAAAGTTCGGTTACTCAATGAAAACTCAATGAAACTATGCTTTTCAAATTTAAGTTACTCTTTAAAACACTGAACCCAGAGACCTGCTGCTTTATGTCATGCTGACTGTGTGTGACCTTAGCAGTTATTTTAACATTATGAGATCACTTGTAAAAGTCTGTAGCCATATACATCTATTTATGTATTATGTGCATCAAGTAAAATGTATTATCTATGACATCTATGAGAGAACTTAAACAAGAAATATTTTAATTTTCTAACATAAGCAATGAAAAGTTATATTTGCCTGATATATCAACCGTGTAGCTGCTTCTAATGTCAACATGTGCTGAGTTATTTTAAGTTTTAGTGGTTTTGTCTTGTGTCATGCTTCAGTTTTAGCACTTTTTGGTTCTACATGCTGTTCATGATTTTTCTTATTTTGTTCCTTGATAAGGTTTTTGCATCTGGACCTGGACAAACCAAACAGGGCTCCTCCGAATGTGTGGGCTGCCACTGCTCGCTCAGGAGAGAGCCACACAGTGTGGCTCCATGGAGACCGACACAAAGCCTCATTGATGAGGAAGCAGGCCGACTGACTGTTTTCTCCTCTGTTATAGTCCCCTTATATTCAGGAGAGATTTGCTTCACCTCATGCTCCACATGTGTAATATTTTAAACTCTTGCTTCATCCCAGAACTGTCGAATTTTTGGCAAAACTAGCAAATTCTTATTGGACACTTACAGCAGCTGAGACTCTGTTCCAATATGAGCGAACGGTGTTGTTGTCACAGTCTGTCCAACCTGGGCAGCCGGTAGTGAACGTTTCTAGAGCAACACACAAACGCACACACAAATACACACCCTCAATATTTTTCATTTTGGCATTTCAGTGAAACTGATTAGAAAAGTTGCTCACAAGGAACAAAGCAGACACCCACATTCCCACGGTGAGACAAAATCATTACCATGAAGCTAAAACATAAAATAAAGCTACAGCCTGCAGCTGGTTAGCATAGCACACAGACTGTGAACAGGTGGGAACAGCTAGCCAAGAAACAACAAGAGTAAAAAAAAACTTATGTTCAGCACCTTTAAAGCTCACTAACAAATTCATAATGTTTTATATGTTTAAAAAAGTTGCAGTGGACAAGCACAGTGTAGTTTTATCTGGACTTATTTTCTGTAGGTCGTCATTGTAAGGCTTTGCAGACTCGAAAAAGTTAATTCACCTGGACAAGCAAGCCAGGTTAGCTGTTTCCAGTGTCTGTGCTAAGCTAAGCTAACAAGCTGCCATTGGTAGCTTCATATTTATCCCACAGATGTGAGAGCTGACTGATAATCTCCATGAACTCTTGGTGATAAAACAAATGTGTATTTTCAAGAATGTCAATATTTCATATGGAAATATTTTTTTTACACAACCAGGCTGCTCTTGTACTTGTAAGTACTTAAAACAGAAGGATGAGGTTGAAAAGAAGAAGAAAGTAGCCTTGTATAAATCTTTTGCTGTTTTCCTGTTGCCTATTTGTGTTTAGCAAGTAACGCAGCTCTTGACTAATACTTCCTGAGCTCTAGTGTATGTGACACTGTTACTGCAAAGATACAAACAGGATGAATTACATTATACCTTCTTTTGATATTTGACCTAGGTTGTAATTGTCTTAAACCTTTTCCTTTGACTTTAAGTCAACCTGAGCCAGTTTCAGAGCTGTTAATAATGACCTTAAAACCTGACATGACTAGACTCGCTCTAATACCATATTATGTGAATGTAACACCTCTGGTATTTGAATTGGGCAATTATGTTTATCCTCTCTTGTCAAACACAAAAAGCCCGGAAGGGCTTTCACACAGAAAGTGAAGAAAAAAATTTGAGGAATACTCCACTTCCTGCTCATAAAAAGGAGCATTCCTGTAGTGTTACCTATCTGTCCCCCCATACCTCCTTGGGTGAGCCCTTGAGATGAAATAGTTGACTACACAGAGGTCAGTGTGGTTCATTTTTTCAGACAATGCTCACATGCAGTAAAAGAGGAATGCATTAAAAGGTAGTAATTTTAAAACTTGCAGCATAGTCAGTAAAAGGACTGAACTGCACTGCATGCAGCAAGAGTTGTATAACTTGTTTCCTCCTAGCTTATATCACAATCGCGTCTTGCATGATGTTCCTGAAAGCTCTTACCTTTGCTGCCCTCTTTTCCACACCAGGTCAGACCATCCACCACAGATCCCAACACAGTGTCCTCCAGGGTGACGAAACAGTCCTTCTTCTCAGTGAAGTCATGGACCACATCCTTTGTTTTGCTCCAGAACATCATCTAACACAAAAACAATTTATATCACATAGTTAAACTGGTTATTCTCTGGTATTAAAAAAAAGGCTTTAAGTGGATAATGTGCACACAGGCAGTCTTGTGATGAGTGATGTTTACTCTGTTGCATGCAGGTTGGAAGCGGGTCGCAGCAATGAAAGGGTCATAGGCTTCCACGGGAACTTTACAAGGGTCCCGCCCTACATATGCTTGTTCAAATGCACCCCAAACTTTTTGACAGTCGTATCTGGAAAATAAATGGAAGTACTGCTTAGTCTCAGGTATGTGGATTAGATGGAAAAAAATAGCTGTGCTTGAATCATTTAATTATTATTCTAATGTATATTTTTAGCAGACAAACTGGAAGGGCACTTCCTCCGTACCTTGAACATAACACTGCTGTTTATTTGAATTTAGGTTTTATCTCACTCTTGTTCTGTTTTTTGAGTAGAGATTTGTTACTTGTTTTGAAAAAACAATGTATAAACTAAGTTATTATCATCATTTTCATGGAAAAAACTATCAGGTCTATGACATGGTTCATATGCACACTACACGACCTGAATATTTCTCCCTATATTTACAGTCAATATTGGCTGAACCATAATAACTGATCTGTGAAAAGTGTTTCAGGTGAAACACAAACAACAACACTGTTATTGTAGTGGATTTACACTGGACAGAAATTAAACTGTGACAACCCGCAGAGAGTGCAGAAAGGAGGCCATCCTCTAATTTAAAGCAAATCCTCGGCAGGACTCCAACTTTAGCATTAAACTAACTTTCAGATGGCCTCCTCCTCCCGAATAGCACTTACCGTGATTAAACTCCGCCAGTTTTATGTTTACAAATGTGAATCATTGGTATTCGCCAAGACTGCTCAGGTTTCCGAGCACAAACTACCGTTCATGAAATCACCATTTCTGCATTTTAATGACATAAACAATCTTCCATAGCTAGACTGCATTCCCTTAATCTTATACTGACTGTACATGCGGACTACAACTATTTAACAAAGCCTATATTCAACTATTTTATTCTGAGTCTCAGTACAGTGAGGAAGCAGCTTGCCGCTGGGACTCAAGTTCATTTAATACACGAGACTCTTGGCATTATTTTTAAGGAATAACATGGCTTACCCTTTGAACTCCTCGCACCTCGAGATAAATGTTTGTTTAAACGACTCAGTTTTCGGACGGAGAGTCAGTGCCAACACAACCGCGACAACAATGACGAGAAGCAGGACGGCTACGACGCTGAGGATAACGCAGCGTCTCCTCCGTCCCTTCTTCTTGGCATAAGACTCTTCTTGTTCCATTTATAAAATCCTTAAAGTGTCTAAATCTCTCAGGAAGTTTGGTTGTCAAACTGCTGCTTGTTGTCACTGATATGTCGCTCGCGCTCAGGCGTCTATTTATGGAGAAACTGGAGCGCAAGTACTGCGCGCGCACACACGTGCACAAGGCTCGTGTCCCTGTGGACTCTGCCCCGGTGAGGAATCTTATCTGACACTGTGGAGCCGCAAGCTGCTGTCCGAGGCAGGTAATTAATGTCATCATTATTAGCTTCTGCATTTGTCTTCAGTCGCACTTCAGTGTTAAAATCGGTGAGAAAGCACATAAACTTATTTATAATTTAGGCACAAACAAGTTTGAAACTCTCTTTCCTTAAACCATTCAGGCTTTCCTGTAAAATAAAATTGGCTGATTTCGCTCTTTCACCTTAGGTAAGGAAGTTAATGATAAATATTTAAATTAACTTAAATTAAACAAAATTAAAAGGAATGTTTGGGCTATTTAAAGGCCACTTAGCTACTGAAAGATTAATTCACTGGGCATGCTTAGTCATAATTAGTAAACAAGTTGAGCAATGCCACAGACCTTGTGCTCCTGCAGAAAGTTCAAAAGAGGTCAACCATTCTCATAAACCAGTTTTTTGACGATGTGTAATGACTTAATGAGCTAATAAAGCTCTAATAATACTGCATCATGATTACATTGCATGTCTGAAAATAAGAATGTGAGGTTTAAAGTTCAAATCAAACTCTGAACTGAGGCTTTGATGGCATCAGGATTTATATTTTTTAAAACAACCAAAGCAAAACAAAAAAAAGCAGGTAAGTGAAGCTGTAATGTATCTGGGTGTGTCAGAGAACGAGGGTTTAGACTTCTGCAAACTGCTAAACAAAATACTTGACACTGAATGAAAATGTTACAATAAAGACATGCAAACAAAAATGTAATCACATTTAAGTCAGTTTATTAAAACTATTGCATATTATTTAATCTATCGCAAGTGTTATCTTTTTTATATATGAAGTTCAGAGCCTGCAGTGTTTTAGCTGTGACTCTTAGTTTCATAGAAACAGACTGGTGTTTCAGGCCCAGACAGGAAAATAAGCAAATGTAAACCAATGAACCAACAATGTTTATGAAACTCTGTGAAATATATGCAGGTTTTCAATGCAAATATACCAGGCAACCAATTAGCCGTGTGGTGATTTGATTGGACACACTGATTAAGGAGAAGGCATCAAAAACTTAAAAAGAAGATAATATTACAAAATTTAATATATAGGGCTAAAACGACCCATTTTTCAACTGATATTTTACATCAGTGTTGCAAAAAAATTAAAAAATATATTAAATTAACAAAGTAAAACTAGTTAACAGTCAGCACTTTGCATTAATTCAGGAAATCCTTTGAGCAGCACTCTGTTTTAATGCAATGTAAATGTGCGTACAAGCACATGAGAAAACTTCTTAAATCTGCGGGTGATTCAGTTCGATGGGAGGCTCCTTCTGTGTGACAGGCTGCTTGCACATGTTTGGCAGGAGGACTGTTTGGGGTTCTGGATGCACTGAAGGATCATCAGGGTCCTGTGGACACATATGACATCTGTTACTCCAGAGTGCCGTCGTCAGGAAACATCTGTATCAAGAAGTCATCGATCAGATCGTGTCAGGCCAGAATGTGTCGTTCTAATAAAACACGAAAAATGATTCTGATGTTTGATTTGTAGGACTTGTTGGATGCAGCTTACTGCTCGTCGTCTGTGCAGGTCCAGCGGAAACCTCTGGACTGGAGGATTTGGATCAGGTCAATGATGGATCCCTGATCATCTTATTCTCTGTAGAGGAAGAAAAAAATAAACAAAGCACCAAATTTGAGGATGCAATTGTTTTATAAACACACTGAAAGAATGCTTGCTAGGACCGGATGTTAAAGCCCCATGATAACCAGCTCAGCTGAGAGGTTGTTCTCTGGGTGGGGTTGGATTGGGAGACTGGGAGATGACCGCCAGGTGCCACCAGGACGACACATCATCGGTTGTGTACCCTGGACTTATTGGGTGTGGTAGCCTTTTCTCTCAAACCACTTCTTTTCAAATACCATGATTTTTAGAATACTGCATTTTCATTACTGCACTGACTTTTTCACATAAATACTTAAAGGGTGCTACATTATTATAAAATAGCTTCAAAGACTTTTAGTTTTTTACTAAACAAAAACACGCTTCAATGAAATGAACTATTCTAAATCACTAAATAAACTGTTGTATTTGCAATCCATTAACTATCTCAAAAATCATGGAAAAATATTGGCCATTTAACTCTGGCTTTTATACTTACCTTTATTTACCCTCTCTGGGTGGGGTTGGATTGGGAGACTGGGAGATGACCGCCGGGTGCCACCAGCGTGACACACCATCAGTTGTGTACCCTGGACTCATTGGGTGTTTCGGCCTTTTCTCACAAGACACCCTCACCCAAGGCCTGCCCACCGCACACTGATCAGACCTGGGTGTGTGTCGCACTGGAGGCCCCACGTGGTCACTTGGCGGCCCAAACTGTCTCCTTTCACTTCAGCCACGGCCAGTGACTGCTTCTTTCAGAGACACTGGAAAGCTGAAAGGAAAGTATAAGCACAAACATTAAAACCTCTGTAAAAAGCTTCCAACCTGATCTATTCTACAAAGTGAAACATAGACAAATAAAAGTAACATTAAATTTGTTTTAGATATTTTGCAAGGTGTCAAGGGGAATATTTCAGTCCTTTGAAGAACATCTAAAACAGTATGTAAAAGAAAATGATCATGGCCAAGTTATCTTAAACACTGAAAAGAATAAACCAGGCAAAAAAATATTTTTTTAATACAATTGGCAAACAGAATGTTGCATGTTTCACCTATCTTCCACCATTTTCCAAAACAGCTTCCTTGTGTTCCTAAATAGCCACTTATCTCATCAATGTTATTCAATCATTTAATTTATTTATGCAACAAAAAAAGGACAAAATTCACTCAGCTCGCTCAAATTTAATTTTATTATCATTTTGTTTTTTTTCACATGTAAAATGTGAAAATCAAAATAATTTTACAGAATAAGTCATCATATTTTAGTGCCATTTCAAACAATTTCACAGCATGACAAGATTATAAAGCAACATTGATATTTTTACCCTACAAAACACAACAATTTATCAAAAATCTTTATTCACTAGAGCAAAAGTTTCTCTGTTAGATAAGGACCCTTTCATAAAACATACAGAGGTGCTTTGTCATATTGCAAAAAAAAAAAGTAACAGTAGTATTTATGTAAGAAGACATAATTTACATTTAGTCGACTGGCCCACATACAAAAAGAAATACTTTACAACTGTGCTCTACCAGAATTACCAGAACGCCTCTTCAACAGAAAACTCTATGCAAATATCTCTTATGTCCAGTTATTGATCCATCTCATCTTGTCAGACAATATAACTTTAGGCGACGATATAATCTGACTATAATCATCAATTCACACATCTTCAGCAGCAGGCTTCATGAGGTATCACTGGATGGAGCTGCTTTATTAGATCTGAGATCTGCGACAGAGACAAATAATAAGCAGTCAACAAACAGTTTGAGGACAAGAACATACATGAAATTATGTCCTTGCTGCACTTACTCAGGCATTTCGGTGCAGTTATATGCAATTCCTTTTGATTTAATTATGTGAGATAAATTGCTCAAAGATGGATTTTCACAGGTGACCCTAAAGGGGATACAGGAAATCTGATGTTAGGATCAATTTCTCTGCAGAGGTTTGTTTTCTGTCGATTTGTTTATTTAACCGTCTTACATATCTCCATTTATGAACCTATTCCATTTAAAATAATCAAAATGGGGCAATGATGCTGCATAAGTCTCGAGTACAGTGTAAAAGTCATACTTAGAGATCTTCTGTGTGACCAGGACAACATTAAGGCGTTGGACCTTGCCGGGTTGTAATGCTGGCACCTCAATTTTTGCCAAAGTACTGACAACAAAAATAAAAGAGTTCAATTAAGACACTTCCAAAATTATTACACTTAGCAGAGAAGAAGAAGAAAATGATATGCATTATGTGATAGATCCCGAAAGAGGAAGTAGAATTTTCTCACACATAATTCTCAACATAATGACTTTTAATTGTAATCAAAGGCTTTATTCTGTCCTTGATTGATAAACAGGAAATAACCATATACAGCTACCACTGCCAAGAAAGCGTTCCTCAAGTCATACTGTTTTATTTTAGTTTCTTTGCAATAAAATTAGCATTAAGAAAGCGATTTTTATCCTTATTACCCTTCTGTTCTCATGGAAGTCATAGAGAAACAGAGCAACTTACCTTTTAGGATTGAAAGGGGTTTCAATGGATCCATTTAGCAGTGCTATGACGTCACCTTGGGCATATTCAGTAAACTACAGACATGAGGAAGAAATTCACTTTAGATTTAGACAACAGACACACTTTTCAGCTTGCTGAAAAAAGGAAGATGCTATCAGACAACTGATTTAGCAGAGGAATAAGTTTTGATCCTTATTTATTAATTTGTGAAGATGGTTTTCAGACTGACAAACAAGTCCCAAAAAAAGGATGGGCTGTGTGGCAGCAGCCAGACTTGCAAGCATGCACTTTTTGACAAAGGTTACTCTTCTCTGGCAATCACATCGTGTAGCTGAGTGGGTTTTTTTGTTTTTGTTTTGTTTTTTATTTCAAACATGCATCAGAAATAATTTGGAGATTATAGAAAAGAGATAGATTATCAGATACAGACAGATTATCTGCAGCTGAAAAGCTTGTTTTTGCTGACCTCCAGTGGCTGAATCTGTTATTTTACTGCAGGGATGAAGAAGCACATGATAAATACTGGTTATAACTGCTATCTCTGAATCTTTTAGCTGACGCACAGCTTTGTTTTACTTTTTGCTTTTCTGTTTACTTTTTTGAGGAAGCAGGCTGAGTGACTTTTTCTACTTTCCTCTCTATCATAGTCCTTTTTATTCAGGAGAGATTTGCTTCACCTCATGCTCCACAGGAACTGTGAGAGCATGAGCAATAGATCTGTAACAAAAATTTCTGGCAGAATTAGTGTTTTCTGAATGGACACTCACAGCAGCCGAGACTCTGTTCCAGTATGAGCGAAGAGGGTTGTTCTCGCAACCAGACTCATCTGGGCAGCCGGTAGTGAATGTTTCTGGAGCAACACACACCTCCTTGTGACATGTGAACTATACATTAAATGTTTTTTACACAGTTTCCTTGTCTTCTAAGTCAACCTGAGCCAGTTTAGGAACTGTTAATAATTGGCTTAAAAATACTTAACATGACTTGACATGCTTTAATATCATATTATACAACATTAAACATGCAGTTTTCAAATATGCAAAAGAGGAAAAGATAGTAACTTCAAACTTTCAGCACAATCACTGAACTGCAAATGCATACACACATACACGAGCTGTATAACTCATCTCCTTCTGGACCAGGATCACCTCTTGTATGAGCTTCCTGAAAGGTCTTACCCCTGCTGCCCTTCTTTCCACACCAGGTGTCATAACCCTCCGTCAAATTTCCAAACAGAGTGTCGACTAGAGTGGCTAAATGTCTCTCCTCCTTGAATTTCTTGACCACATCATCCTTTGTTTTGCTCCAGAGCAATGTCTAAACCAAAAACAGTTTATATTGAAAAGATTATTCTCCATTAGAAAAGAAGCCTTAACTGGATAATGTGCAAGTAATGTGCAGTCTTGTGATGAGTGATGTTTACTCTGCTGGAGTCGTGTTTGAAAGGGACTGCAGCTATTAAAGCATCGTAGGCTTCAATGGAGACATCACATTCGTCCCGCCCTACATACGCTTGTTCAAATGCATCCCAAACTTGTTGACAGTCGTATCTGGAGGATAAATGACAGTACTGCTTAGTCTCAGGGATGGTGATCAGATTGAACAAGCTAGAGCGTAAGACCAAATTTGTTTGCAAGCTGTGTTTGAATCATTAAAATCACTATTATTATTATTAGCCTTTGTAATTTTTTTAAACTGACTAACAGGAAGGGCGTCTTGAACATAACACAACAGTTAATCGGATTATGAAATATTTAGATTTTGTTTCACTCTCCTGTTTTATGTGTATTTTGTGTGGAACTTTGTCATTTCTTTTGAAAAAAAAAGAATATTTATAAATGTTTCTGAGCAGTCATTAGCCACAAAGTCCATCATGTCTGATACTGTTCCTAAATCAAGAACGTCTCACACACTGCACTCCATGATCCCAAACCTGTTTTTCAAGCTTGAGCTATGTGAGGAGTGAGCTTCTTAACAAGACTTAGATTCACTAAGTAAACTTTATGTAAACTTTAAAATAGAACTACTTACCCTCCAAACTTCTTGCAGTTAGCGATAAATGTTTTTTTAAATGTTTTGGTTCGGGTGCTCGCTGCCCATATGACAATAATAATTATGAGAATCAAGATGACGATGATGATGATGATGATAATGAAAATGCTGATTTTCTTCCTTCCTGGTTGACGACTCCCTCCACATGCTTCACAATCAACCATTTTTAAGTCCTTAAAATGTCAAAGTATAACAGAAGTTTGGCTGTAAAACAGTCGGCTCATTGTCACTGACAAGTTGCACTCAGACATCCGTTTTTTGAGGATCCGTCAGTCACGTAGCAGGGAAACTTTCACTTTCATTTTATTCACTGAACACAAGTTTGAAGACTAACAATTTGCGAAGTCTATACAGAGGGAATTACATCACAAAGTGGTACTTTTTTATGTAACTTTGTTCTCAAAGTAGAAATCAAACTTTTTACTATAATACAAAGTAAAAGGTCACATAAATGGCCCCTCTTGTTTGGTTACTGATAGAGAAATCCTTATGTTAATCCCAATGCATATGTATCTGTTTGTGTGTAAGGCACTAATATGTTAGTGCAATGTCATATATGGTTTGTTGTTCACAGTTGGTAGCATGTTAGAGCGAACACAGTTTTATTACTTAAATGTAAATGTTGCTCTTATTAGTTTATTGATCAAACGATTCGTAGGACAGCCTTAGTATGTAGCTGTAAGAGGAGTATCACTGAGATGCTATTGTTCACAAAATATGTCACAATTAAAACAATTTTACACAATCAAGCACCACAACTTAGGCAACTTCACAACATGAACAAATTACATTGCAGCAGAGGTTTCACACCACAAAAAGACCCTTCTCCATAAAACATACAAAGGTGCTTTGTCAAATTTGCAAAAAATTAGTGTTGAAATTTACATAAGACATAATTTCCATCAAGTCTAACTGGCTCACATGTCAAAAAAGAATTCATTTTTAACTCTAGTACAACAGCATGTTATTTCAACTGCAGAGAAATTTTGAATTAAAAGTGATTTCTATCATTTTTTTAAGCATGTTCCCATGTTTTTGTGTCAAAGTGACTTCTGGGTACAACAGTTTCTTTAAAATGGTCCAGTGTTGAGCCATTAGCTGCAAAACAGACCTGCAATGAAATCCTCACAGGCACTGACAAGGTTTAAGTCCACTAAAAGAGCTTGTTTTTGCCACAGACAGGCTCATGTTGTTAGTCTTGGTGTCTTACAACATCATGAAAAGGATCC
>JAPZDV010000013.1:5138215-5171794 GCA_029814665.1 Acanthurus lineatus
CTCCATTAGAGGCATTCAAATACAATTTGACAAAAATGTCATGAGACGTAGCACAAAGAGCAAGGAACTACAAGTAGGGTGGAGGTTTGGGTTGATAAATGGATCAGGTAAACACAAATTTTCACTCAGTGGACTGATAAATGTTGGTGTCAAATGTGAAACCAAAAGTTAACCAGTGTGTTGTGTTTAACTTGCTTAACATATACGCAGGTTAAACTTCTTACTGAAATAAGTAGGTAATAAGTTAAGGATTTAGGATTGGCCTTCCATACAAAATGGACTTGGTTGTATGCAGTGAGTGCAGTTTAAAAGTGTAGTGTTATGTTATTTGTGCACAGACTGATGAGACCAGATTAAAAAGGTAATCAAGACCTTTATCACATTACAACTCAACCTTTGAAATTTTCCATATTAAGACACTTCTAATGTCAACTCTGTTAACCAACCTGCAGTCTCTGTCTCACATTCGGCTCCAAGAGCACTTCAATTTTTTTACATTTACTAACAAATACTTTGGTTATCCAATTGTCATAAGTTAAACTAAAAGGTGACTGAGCCTTTGCAGTTGCTGCTCCACAACTACGAAGCCTCTTTCTATCAGATATTATGTAATAAATGTGGCTGAAGACACAGTTTTATTCATCGGCTGTACTGGCTCATAATGATATTTTTATGATATTGTCACATCTATAGCTCTATAAGTTATTCCTTCTATTTTATTCACGTTCTTCATGTTCTTTTGTACATCAATTTGATCAGCTTTGTTAAAATGTGCTTTAGAAATACTACAAGCACTACGAGCTAAATCCTAAAGGCGAAACAAAACATTTAAGAGCACAGCTGCAGCTGCTTGAGCGATGATGCCTGGTTTGAATCCTGGTGCTGCAGTTTCATTGGTTTATTAATACAGGCTGAATGCTCCTCATGCAAAGACTGTAAGGTTAAGGAAATTTGTCTATTGTTGGTAACTTTTATGTAGAATTACTTTGGACAGTTGTATTATTTTTTCAAGCTGCAGAATAAGATTGTTTGGGTCATCTGAAAGAAAAAAGATACAAGTTGTAAACACAACATTTGCATATTTTTGAACTTTTAGCTTTATAAGTTGAACTTGTCAATAAACTTTTACCTGGTCACACATTTAAACACACATGAATACCTGACAAAATAAGTCCAACATGCACTCTTCTTTAGCTCTGTTTTTGGTCTCTTTCAACTCCTGGGGGGGAAATATCTGGCTCTTTAGTTGTTAAACGCTCCACTATGTTCCCAAACTAATCATTAACTCTGTCTGTCTGCAGTTAGATGATGAGCAGGTAGTGTACAGTTGGTATTTTTGAACGGTTTCACTGAAAACAGCTGCTTGTTGCTGCTGTAATGCCTCTGTCTTGTTAAAACTTGAAAAGATCTACCACAGTCTTCCTCTTGTCCACACCAGATGAGGTCATTGAACATGTAGCCAACCAGTGTGTCCTCCAGTGTCCAGAAGTGACCTACAACAGCTGCATAGCTGTGCATCAGTGTCCTGGTTTTACTCCAGAAGAGGAACTAAATGGAAAGGAAGTAAAAATGAAGAAGCTTTATTTAAAATGTTTCTCTCTAATAAGATATCAGTCGTAAAATGATGAGCGTTGTCGAGTCTTGGAGCTATTGCTCACCCTGTCGCATGGCCAGATTTGTGGCATGGCATAAAACATCTGATGATAATCCTCCACTGTCACATTACAGGAGGACTGACGGACGACTGCCTCCTCAAACTGTCTCCACATGTTGTCACAGTCATGCCTTCATACACAAGATATATGTATTTATCTGCAATCATATATCAGTCTTTTAAATTATTCAACAGACAAAGTGAATCGTCAAATATTGATAATCGATTCATCTTTAAATGCCAAAATTTTCTTCTTTTTTTTAGTTTAACAAATGTAAATATTTGTTTTTTGTGTAGTTTTTGTGATTGTAAACGGACATATGTTTGGCTTTTGGACCGTTGGTTGGCAGCAGGAACAGAAGTTTTCAGCACCAAAGTAACTGCTAACTGATGCTAACTGTACTTGCTATTAGCTAGTAAACTCAATAAGTTGAGCAGCTATTAGCTGTCCTTACAGTCATTATGCAGGTCACCTGAACATCAAATGTTGACTTCAAACTAAGATTCAGAGGACTAAAGTTTCAGTTACAAGACCTAAACAAGCCGAATGGTTTTACTAAATTTTTTATTCTTGATAAAAACACTAACAGGATTGGAGTTAGTAGTTATTAACTGTACTTTAACTACACATGAAATGGGGTTTAAGCTTTTTTCTAATGCCTGAAACATATGTATGATGTACTTCACACAAGCAGAAAACTTCCTATTGAAAAATAAAACATATTTTCACAAAAGCATCGTCCTTTTTCCACAGTAATCATCCTTGTCTAAGTTTCTGAGTTTTTCCCACACAAGCATAAAAAAGAGGAAACCACATTCAAAATCCCTTCAAAACAAGTGTTACGACACTGACATGATAATTTGCTCTTTCTTAATATGCAGCCGGAAATTCTGAAATTCCTTTGGCTTTCTGAGAACATAAGATCTTTCATGTACTGTGGCTCAAGTAACTGCTTTTTAAGTCTTTTAATGTCATTAAATGTGCGCTCTTGTCCCAGACATGATTAAAATGTCACGACATATGAGCAGAAATCATCGTACTCTACCTGAGGCCGGGGTTAACGAGGGTGATGTAATTGTAACACCTTCCGACCACAATGTGTTTGATGTTGGGCGTGGTGCCGAGCTGTGCCCTCAGCTCACCAGGGCAAAGCAGGAGCATAATACCCCCTTTGAAAGGGACACAAAGATAGAAGAAAGAAGACATTATCTATCACATCTGGGAAGGGCATTTAAAAAAGAGAGAAAGAGGAAGACAGAAAAAAAAGCAAAAACTATGGGAACGTCTGGTGAAGTTACTTACACATTGTCACGCTCATCATGACAAAAGAGGCAGATGTTTCAGGGGAACTCATGAAAGCCAGACCATGGACTGCTTCGTTGCGTCCCAAAAAAAAGATGCTTGTGTGCACATGCATTCATCCGCCTCACTGTGAATCAACTGCAACAAACACTTTCTGTCATCTCTGCATTTGATTTTGATTCCAGTCCAGCAGGTACTTTTTTCCCTGGAAACTTACAAGGAGTGTTTGCCACTGCGTGGTTGACTGAGATGTAATTTTCACTTGGCATACAAAACTTCCTCCCACATTTTTCTTTTTCTTTAATCTGGCAATTTTTCAAACACCCTGCAGGAGATTTTCACATCTGACCTTTAGAGAACAAAGCATCTCCTGGCATTTCAAGGAGATACACAAAAGATACACATTTCCTCTGGATTACAGTGATTAGCACCTGTAATTATAAAAGATCATGCGAATAAGCAGGTAAACATGCCCAGTTGTGTGATCCAGTGGTGAAATAGAGAAGTAAATGCTCACCATTTTCAGTGCAGAAGGTTAAAGTCCATAGTTGTGTTGTTTAATGCTGTGCTCAGGTCAGATTTCTCCCCAAATTGAGTCCTGCTGCAGTGTTATCTTATGTTTCTCAGCTAATGGTTGTCATGCCCAAGAGGTTGACAAACACAGCCACTTCCCAACCCATAGACACATTCTGAGAGGAGAGATGAGATGTGTTTTTTTTTTCAGCCTAGCCTCTTGCAAAGAGTAGATCCACATGATTTCCATTATGGTGCCATTAGGAATCTCCCCACATAGAGCGTTTGCTGTTCTCTGGAACATGGTGCTATGATGGGCTGGAGAAACACACATATGTTTGTGCTACTGGACACAGGGCATTATTCACCCCACAAAACAAGTATTATACTGAAAAGAGAAAGTTATTTTGTGAAGTAGTTTGTCTACATCATGTCTTACTTGGGAGACATCTAATAAGAACATGAAATTGATAGAAAAGTTACCAGTTTATTATATTTGTGAAGCTATAACCAACAAATGTTTTGCATTTCACTCGAATAAAATGACCAAAGGGGCCTTTGAAGTTCTAAAATTACATGCAAAGTTTTATGATTATTAGCAACTGCATAAAATGTTACCAACCTTTATGGACCAGTAGGAACAGGGTTTGACATGCATTTAATCTTTAAATGTCACCTGCAGTGCAAAAGCAATAGTTGTGCATTATCCAATACTGTGTTGCTGCTGCCACCTTCTGGCCTGAAGTGGGATTGTATGTTTATTACATTGATGCCACTTGTTCCAAACTTTGAAAGCGAAGATATATATTCAGACGATTTATTTTTGTGATAGCATCCATCAATACCGTCTCATACATATTTATTTATTTATCATTATATAGTTTTCAGATGCCACAGTTTAACATGGTCTCCTTAATTACAAAACTATTAGTTTGCATAAAGAGGCTCTGTGAATGAGGTTTGGACTCTGTGGATGAAAGCCATCAAGTCAGAGATGTTGTTTAAGCACAGAGTGCTAGCTTTATGCTCCTCAAAGATGTTTTTATGTCATTAGGTTCATTATTGCGCCAGAAAGTGTATAAAGACAGAGCAATCCAAATTCCAGGGGTGCTGATTCATACCAAACCGACAGTCCTTGCCCCCCCCCCCCCCTTTTCTGCACATTTGTATGAGACTGCAATGAATGCAAACCTGCTCCTCTCTTCACTCCATCTCCCAGCATAATGTCCCTCCAGGTTCTGGCCAGTAGTCAGATCTCTCTGGGTGGTCAGGGACTGGCAGAGGGAGCATGAGGACTGTGGCTTCAGTGCAGCCCTCAGAGGCTGAGCTCAGGGTGGGCTGTGTCTGGATCTGGACTGAGATCCATCCAGTCTGATACAAAGAGGAAAAGCCGTTTGCACTAAATTAAACTTATTTTCCCAGCATGTAGTGACGTACAAAGAAATGACAGCGGCAAAGCCAATCAGAACGCCGATCTTACATCTGACAGTAATTATTGACCAATGAGAACGAGCGTTGCCGGTAGTCCCACCCTCTTGTGGCTAAAAGTTAACACTGAGATGTCAGTCGTCTCTGCAGGTAGGTTGAATTAGCTTTAGCTCATTGAGAGTCGTAATCATAGTTATATAAAAACAAAAAATAAAAGCGTTTGGCCTCTTAACAAAACTCTTAATTTAATGTGCCTAGCCTTAGTTGCCATCGTGCTCGTCGCCCTTTTAATTCGTGCTTTTCCTTGCTAAAGCTAGCTAGCATAAGGAGCTAATTAAGCTAAAGAGGTAACGCTGCTTCTTTTATTCTTATTTTAACCATTTTTATCAGTCACTACCCTACTGCTTGTATCTTTAGCTTAAAATAAACTATCATAAAGAGAGTGGATAACTAATTTTAGCGTGAATGAATCTGTGAATGAATGTCGCTTTCTACTAAACAGAAACATAATTTGGAATCGGAATATATTTACTCCTCATCCCTGTCATCATGAGTGATCCTTGGCAAGAGTGTATGGATCACTGTGTGGAGGTCACCAAAAAGGCTGGGAAGGTGAGGATGTATTCTTTAATCCTATAATTGCTTTTATAAATCTAATGGACATGACAGGTATAAAGACAGAGGGCTTAACAGTTTTTTTTCTTTATTAAACATTCTTTAGACGGAGGTTTAAATGCCTGAAGTGAAGGCAGAGTTTGCAGAAAGATTATTGTTTTTATTCTAAGTGGAGGGTTTGTATGAAAATGTGCTTTTGTCAAGTTCAAAACTAACCTGCAACACAGATAAGAAGTTAAATATGGACTTCACTCTGTCTGATTAATTAGGTCTCTTCAATAAACATCTGTAAATTACAGCTTGTGATACAACAATCAAAATTTAAGGTAAAGATTAATGATCAGGTTGGGAGCAGGATCAGGTTGCAAAAGTGAATCCCATTCAGTATAAGCATGTTTAGGATGTCAACATAGTCCAGAATACAATAACCTCAATCCTTTATCCGCTTTATAGTGAGTTTCTTTTTTATATGATTAGTGTGGGCATGGGAGGTTAATCTGTTATCCACTTAAATTAAAAGACATTAGTCTTTTGAGAGAGTTCATTAAATCATATCCATCTGTGGTTTGCAGGGGGACAATATGTAACTCACCCTTTGTACAGAATGAGCATACTTTAGGTAGTTAGTTACTGTCATGTGTTTAAGTAAAAAGAAGAGGATAACATACAGTTTTTTAGGCTCTGAACCTTTTTCCAAATTGTCTCTGGCTCATCATTGCCACCACTATGTTGCCATAACACACAACATGTTAGGCTAATTAAAGTAGCAGATGTAGTCAGTCATCCAAAAAATCTTCTTCCTGACTCAGATGATCTGCGAGGCGCTTCAGAAGGACATCGCCGTCATGGAGAAAAGCTCACCGGTTGACCTGGTGACAGAGACAGACCAGAAAGTGGAGCAGCTCATTATATCCTCTATCAAGGAAAAATACCCCAATCACAGGTACTTCACCAGCAAATGTGTACATTAGAGAAGATAAATTAACTTTTTGATGGTACTTTAGAATATAAAGGGCAGAACATTTTATCAGACTATGTAATTTTATTCAGTCTCTCTAAATTTGATTCTTGTTTTTATACTAGTTTTATATTTTTATTTAAAACTTTCTTTTGATGATTTTAGTGCTTATTTTCACTCCTTTCACTTTGCTTATTTTGTTTGCAGTTCGTCAAGGTTGATACTAAGAATTTAGAAATACACATGCCGTGTAATAATTTAGATATTTTTCAGTTAACTGTAAATTTAAAGACCTTCATACTTTTGCAAAGTCTTCTTTACATAACCTGAAATAAGTTATGGTGTGAAAAGACATAAGCCATTATTTATTTGTCTGTTTATTTCTTTTGATAAATGAGGACACTAGGGACAGGAATTCAGGATCCCTATTAGAGAGGAAACTGTACCTTATGTCACAAATTATACACTTTACTAGAAAAGTATAAGTAAACACAGCAGGCCGACAGTATCAAGTGTAGTAGTACCATTCATGTTACAGTCTGTTATTGTCTGTTTTTCCTCTCTGTGATCTTGAAGCTTCATAGGTGAGGAGTCGGTGGCAGCCGGTGCTCCCAGTGTTCTAACAGATAATCCCACTTGGATCATCGACCCTATCGATGGCACCACTAACTTTGTGCACAGGTACTGCCTGAGCTTGCTGAAATATCCTCTTATAAACCAGTGAGAAGCCTGATATGACATTGGATTCGTTTTATCTTTGTCGCTCGTTCACTATTTTTATCTTTTAATTAGGTTCTCTCTTGGATTGTCCTCTCTGTAAGGAATAATTAGACAATGTAGATGAAACTGAACTTATAATAGAAATTGACTCCTTTGAGCTTAAACCAAAAGGGAGTTCATTAAATGAGTGTTTCATATTATTAATTTCTTTTATGCAGGTTCCCGTTTGTTTCTGTATCAATTGGCTTCACTGTGAAGAAAGAGGTTGGTTTTTATTGTTTGTGAATCACACATTTTTGACACTTTAACATCGTTTTTATAAGAAACTTTAACACATTAATTGCCCCAATAACCTAGTGAATTTCTGAATAGTAATACAGTACTTTTCTGTTTTTATCCAGCTGTTGTTCTATTTTTAGCCCTCTTTCCACACCACTTTAATCACTGCTGTTTTCTTTGCTGCTTCTTGGCCTCAGATAGAGTTTGGGATCGTTTACAGTTGCATCGAGGACAAGATGTACACAGCACGAAAAGGCAAAGGAGCCTTCTGCAATGGAGCCCCAATCAAAGTGTCTGGGCAGAAAGGTAAATATTGATAATCACATTAGGTTTTCAGTGTTGAGGTTTTCATTAAATCCACCAGGTGGCAGCACTATCACAGCAATATTCTATGCTCATATCATGTATGTGCTCCCAAGTGAAATGTTAGAGACAGATGTTGTACATTACTTACTGATTCTGTTTGCAGATGTGATCATTTATCATTTTGTGTTTTTAAAGATATCAGCCAATCTATGGTGCTGACAGAAATGGGCTTCAAGAAGGATCCTGAGCATTTCAACACAATGTTGGCAAACCTCAGGACCATCCTCACCATTCCTGTGCATGGGTAAATATACTCTAATGCACAAGTTGTAATCTGTTACACTTCAGTCTTGGTCAGTCTTTTGACTGTTTGTTGTTGCTGTGGATCATACAAGGTTTGCAGCTTGTCAACCTTAAGA
This sequence comes from Acanthurus lineatus, assembly GCA_029814665.1. Classification (NCBI taxonomy): domain Eukaryota; kingdom Metazoa; phylum Chordata; class Actinopteri; order Acanthuriformes; family Acanthuridae; genus Acanthurus; species Acanthurus lineatus. Next base: position 5,146,411 of record JAPZDV010000013.1, read on the forward strand.
TTTAGTCTCTTGTCGTCTATGTTTACCGCTGGCTTGAGGGAAATCGGAAAGATCAAACACCTCAGCATCGGTTTTGACCGTTAAAGACAGGATGAAGTTTGAACAAGTTCACAAAACCTTGCAAAACCAGGGCGAGTGGTTTTTAAGCGAGCAACATGTCACTGAGCCTATTTTCTGACACACGGAGCAGGTTTGGTCATTTTCACCAGGAAATCGCTTTCACTTTGCTTTCAGTTGGCAAGACGTGATTCCTCATTTGGGAATAGTGTGTGGTGTGTGCCTACTGTGCAAGTCCCAGATGGTTGCATGTCATGTGATTTGCCCCCAGTTCCTGTCTAATTTCTCTAATGCCACTTGCAAAAAGACAAAAATGCCAAAATAATTAATTTATTTCAATCATAAACATTAAATTACATAACAAGAAGTTACTACAGAACTTTCATACCAAATACCACCTGAATGTATGAAGTGTGTCGCATGCAGTTTAATGCAGACACTCTGTTTCCATCCGCAGCATCCGCTCTCCGGGCAGTGCAGCTGTCAACATGTGTCTGGTAGCGTGCGGATCTGCTGATGCTTACTACCACATGGGCATCCACTGCTGGGACATGGCTGGAGGGGCAGCGATTGTTACTGAAGCTGGAGGAGTCATCATGGACATCTCAGGTGAGTGACTGGGAGTGAGAGAACGTGAGCACTTCAGACACCAACTTTTCAGAGGCTGCTGAGTCACCGAATGAAATGAAAGAGGCAGGCTGTTGGGGAATTGGTTTGTGGAGAAGCTGCAGCACAGCTGAAGGGTATTTCCTCGTGTCAAAGCAGCAAATATGGACTGCTGATCTTTCAATGCAAAAACAACAAAAGTTGTATATTTTTATGAATTATTATTCTAACTAATTTTTAGTTTTCGGTTTTTATCCCTCTTTTTACTCACGAGTACACAGTCAAAAATGGGGAACAAGGTAGGTAGTGGTTTTGTACTACTAACAGGAAGCAGCAACATTTGAGAAACTTTAACTTAAATTGGCAAAACTGCCACTGACGTAACTACTAGCACGCTAAGGATGCTGTTTGTCAAGTAAATGCACCACAGCTGACGATGGCAGTGCTGTTAAAGCAACTTCACATCCTCTTTCTTTGTATTTAAATCTGTATGTATTACAGTGGAGAAGCGCCTGCACACGCTGGAGCAAACACGTAGCATGATATATGTAAAATATAGTGACAACTTTTATACTAAGCACGTAGCTGCTTTCTCCCTCATGACTTGCTTGACATTTAGCAATTGTTCTCGTACATATAAGCATTTCAAAACCTATGTATGAATTTAAATAACTTTATTAGTGAAGACTGGAAGAACTCTGACTTCATGGTAAATAATATATTAGCAATTGCATTACCTGATCAGTCAGTGACATAGTCTGTGCATACCAACAACAGTGAGGTGAAGCTGCTTTCCCAGATCCACATAGATGCTTCATCATCTTTACTATGGTTTAAATTAATAAACGTATACAAGTTAGACAGTGCAATAATAAAAATGAAAGTTTATTTTATCTGCAAACAAAAAGTTGTTAAAAGTCTTTATTAGTCAGAAATACGATTCAATTATGGAATTAAAATTTAGTGAAATGTGAATCTTCCAGCAGTGAAAACTGGCTACATCAGCAGCAGCAGCAATAACTTTATTCAGGTCAATACAGCTCACATTTAAAATGATAATTTGACTCTCTTGTAGAAAAAGTTACTACATGCAACCTGGGGAAAAAAAGTGATTCAACTTTATTAAAGTAATTCTTATAATTTTTCTGTTCTTCATTCAGGTGGACCGTTTGATCTGATGTCTCGGAGGCTGATCATTGCCAGCAGCAGAGAAATAGCAGAACAGATCGCTAAAAAGATAACGGAGTTTAACGTGGGCAGAGATGATGCAGATGACCAGTAAACCTCCATCATTTATTCAGCCAACTAAACAGTTATTAAACACACAACTGTTTAATATTTTAACAGGTCGTGGTTCCACGATTCGCCTTAAGAACCAAAGTGAAAACCTCTGAAGAACAGCATCAGAGTGGGTTATTTTCATATGCATCGCTTAGACTTTTCTCCATCTTTCTGCTTCTTTTTTAGTCATTGTATTTCTGAACTTGATCTTTTTGTTCTCTTGTAACTTATTTTGGCAGTAATGATGTGATTATGATAAAGGTATACGGTGTATTTATTGTATAAGTCAAAATCAGTCAGCCGTTTCTGAGGACAATCAGTCACAGAGAAAAACAGGAACTTCACTGTTAAAATACCTCAATATAACAAAATAGTACAGTAATTTTACTGTAAATGCATTCAGGTTTTGATCAATAACATTGCTTAACTACAGGATTTTGTAGCTTTATTTTTAGGTTAATGTATTAAGTTTAAAGAAACGTTTGTTTGTACTGTAACAAAATGATTTTCAGTGCCATCACTTGTTTGCACTATAGTCACCGCAAGTATATGTGTATCAGGCTCTGTGCACACATAGCTACTGTAATATGCTACTGCTTCTTTCCCCACTGAAATACACTTATGATGATCTTAAAAATGGGTGCAGTATGTTTACAGTGTTTTAATATTAAGTGTTTCTTTTTGGTATGAATGTAATGAAAGCAGAAAATAAAAAGCACTTGGAAAATCTCCTTCTTGTGCCCAACTTCATTCTGACTTATTAGAGATTGATAAATTCATATTATTAAAGCCCTGCAGAGAGAGGTGTCAACATGCATCCACATGTTAGCTGCACTTGTAAAACTAGAGACAGTTATTGGCAACAAAGTAAAGCCTGAGACTAACATTTGCGCTCAACAATGTTGACTAAGCAAATGTCGATTTCTGATTAAATTTGGGAACGATGTGTCATAACTTGTTCTCTCTGAAACTCACTAATAAACCATAAACAACTCAAAGACTAGAAAATTACAAGAACAATGTGTAATAGATCTGCCAACACTGCTCCCATGTTACACTTCAGAAAAATGTGTGCAAAATTATAAACCATGAGAAAGCAAAGGCTGCATGTTCTAAAATCTGATTTTATCTAGAACAATGAAAATCTGACTTTTATCTCCAGAGGTCTCTTAAACACCTTTGTGAAATCCTAACAGCAGCCTGAGTCAGGACATAAATAACTGTCTGTATTTGCTCTGACCAGGAATATGATAAACTGTCTTTTCTCCTTATATAACCTATAAAGTTAAAATATGGAGAAAGGAAGAAAAAAACAAAAAAACTCCATGCCTCTGAAAACTCAATAAAACGCTGGAGAAAAAAAAAAAAAAAAACTGACTGCTAGCATTGTGATTTAGTAGAGAGATAAAAGCATTCACAGCCATTACACCATGTAAAACTTCTCTGCTGCATTTCCCCTGCCCTTTCATTCACTGCTGCAGATACTGCACATGCAGAGCAGTGGACTCGCCCCCCTGGGCTGATGTGCTCAATGAAATAGCCCCCGAGTTTCACTCTCCACGGGCTGCTGTCTCTGTTTTTTTTTTTTTTTTCTAGTTTGTGTTTCCTGATGACTAACAAATGGCTTTAAAACACTTTACTTGAGCAAACCCAGGTTTTAAACCGCAGTCGTCCCCCCCTACAGAAATCAATGGCCCATGGTAGTCTGCAGCAGGGGGACGTAATTTCCAGTGTTGTGAATGATATCCGGAGTCAGACAGCCGAAGTCCTCTTCTGTCAACTCCAGCTGCACACCAACAGCTGCTCGGCACGTACGTTGGATCCCTGTCTTTTGATTCTTAATGCTGACTTGTACTCAGACACATTAAATGCACAACCAACCAAGCATGTATTTTTACTGGAAGTCCTGGTTGCTGTTTAAGGAAGTAGCATCCATTGTTCTTTGAAACTGGTGAGGCTGTGCTTTCCTGCTACATCCCAAAATGTGTCCCCAGTGACAGGAGAGTCAGGGCTTTACAGACGTTTGTGAGAATATCCGCTTATTTTTCAGCTAAGTTCAATGTGTGTTTTGAGTGTAGCTTTTGGCTTCATCTACCATCACGTGATCATACATATCCTTTATTTATTTTAGCCACACACTCAGGGTGTGTCTACGGAGAGATGTTGGTTGATGGTCCACTGCTGTCAATCCGAAATATCTCAACAACAGTTGGTTTTTCATTACATCGTTCTCACAGGTTGAAGCCTTTTGACAGGTGATCCTCAGATTTTTTCATATAGTTTCCCATGAGCTGTACAGAAATCTACAGCTCATGGGGTACTATATAAAAACAGGTAGATATTATGATGCCCAGAGGATAAACCCTACTGATTTCTGCCTCTTCCTCACCATGTCAAATTCTTCCCTCATCCAGCAATTTGTCCATCACTGTTTCCCATCAGCCTTAGCTTTACCTGCATTTAAAGTATAAGAACAAAAATTGGTTACACACCAAACTGACATCCTATAATAACCTGTTAAACATCAGCATCTTAACATTATTCATAGCGAGCATGTTAGCTTGCTGAAATTAGCATCATGCTCAAAGCACCAGCCTCACAGCCTTGCTAGCATAGATGCAGACTTCATCCTCACCAGGGGCTTGTTGGTAAGATTATAAAGAGCTGTAGACAGAAAATTTGTCTAAAGTTCCTGCTCATCTCTCATGATGCACCATTGACCTTCAGCAACTTCTGGATCATGGCAGGCCTCAGTTACAGCTGTGATTCCAGGCAACCAAACATCCAAAACATCCGTCATCCTGGATAAATTATTCATAACAGACCTGCCAGGGAGACGGCAGGACTGATGTATTTGTTTTGCTTGTCCTATCATTTCCCTCAGCCTGTCTCCCAACATTTTAGAGTGTGTCCTATATTTGGTGCACAACAGGGACAACAGGGCGACAACCGCTCCCCCGCTGCTGCCGGTCAAACAAAACTTTTAACAAACCCTGCGTGATACTCCGCGGTGTTATGTTAACTTAAACGCTGCTCTGTTTATTGAGTCCAGTAACTTGTATCGTAGAACGAGCATGTTTTTTTACTAGTGCTGTCACTGTTTTTAATCTTCTTTGCATGTCCATTGGATGTTTTTCATATTCTACAAGACATCAGGAACAAATTAAGCAGCAAACACCATGACTGAGTATTTCCGCTTTGGAACTGCAGCGTCTCAATGACAGTTTCAAACTCACAAATTCAAACGTCCAGTGTTTCAAACTTCACATACTAAGGAATCAATCATGTCATCCCGAGGATTTGGGCTTTCCAAATAATGACTATATAATCAAGCCATAGACTAATATTTTCAATTGCCCTTATGTTTCTAACATTGCAGAAAAAAATAAAAAACAAGAAAAATAAAAATTGACTTGTTGGCGACCCTGTGCAATTCACCATCTTTATCTTCTTTGGAATCTGTCTCAATATGTGTTGCTGAATTCTCCTGAATTACCACAAACCACTGTGTTGCGTACAGTAGCTAGCAAAACTGAAACTAGCAGAGATGTGTGTGTTTGATACAGAGTTGTAGGTGAGCAGGTACGCCGGGGTTGCAGGTGGGTGGTGGTAGCGTGGGCAGGAAACACAGTGTGGGTCAAACCATCAAGAACTGAACACATGAAACGTGTGTTAGTAAAATCATGAACCATTACAACTATATTTACTCGAATACAGGAAAATATATATGCACACACACACACACGCACTTAAACACATGCATACACACTCAGATGACAGACGCAAAAACAAGAGCACATAATCTAAGTTTACACCAAACAAAAACTATATCCAATAAAAAAAAACACTAAAATAGGCAATAGAAGTCCAGATTTTAAATTAGCTTAATTTCTATGATTAGCTTAAAACAGTGGGGTTTGTTGTTACCGCCGACATTATGCCACTAATGTTTAAATTCAGCGATTCAGTCAGTACTCTCTCAAAGAAGAGCAGGAACAAAAAGTTCAGTCTGTGTGTCGCCTCTGATGCTCTGATGCCAGTTTTTTAAAAAAGTCTTGCAGTGGCACACACAGGTTGTTAAAGGTAGGCTGACCGGGGCCTGTAGGAGGCTATTCATTCTGGAAAATGTGTCACTGGAGCATGCGTCAAGCACCTCGACAAGTGATGGAAAGACCTGTCTCTGCTGTGACCTCTCTCTTCAGCTGCTTCATGCTCTGCATCTTTCACGGCAGTGGAAAAGTATGTGCTGGCGGGCTGAATTAATGCCTCGTAAAAATGTTTGACGGAGGAAAAGCAAGCAAGCAGCAGAACTTATAAACCTGCCTGTAAACGAGTGTTCTTTCGCTCCTCATGACGTCCTTTTTGAGAAAATTGCATTGATTTGCCATGAGTTTTTATATTAAACCTACATTTAAAGCAGCTAGCCAGTGGAAAGTTTTGGTCCTCTGTGTATTGCAGTGAGTCAAAGAGGAGGGTCTGCTCGCAATCAGGCATTTGTTTAAAGCACTGCCACTCCAAAACTCTGACACACAATCATCATTATACAGCAAACAAAAAGCAACAAAACATTTTATTATTATTATTATTGTTCCCAAAGTCAGAAAATTAAAAAAATATATTCATTTAATGCTATTCACTGAATGATCCAACAAAGAGAGAAGTCTTCAAATCAGCCTGAGGGCCAAGTGGGTGCAGAGGGTGGGTGGAGATAGGAGTGGGAACTGTTTGGACTATTTTTAGAGTCACATCTAGGACATTTTACGACATTAAGGGATTTATTTCATGGGAAAAAACCCTAAATGTGCATTTTTTTTGCTTGAGGAGGATCAGATGTAGTACTTCATTACTGTCATTTGCACTCATCCAATCATTACTATAGTAGCGAACAGCCAGAACTGGTTTTGGGTATTTCAACACGCATAAATTCGAGTTATGTAAGGTGTGGTGGTGAAAAAAAATCATGTCTGAACGAGCCTCAACAAAAACTCTGTTTCTGCTTTTTCACAGACACAGACAGATATATCAGACAGTGTAGAGCTGAACACTTACATCGATGTGTGTTTGCAATCTAATGTCTTGTAACATTTGTCTCTTCAGCAGCACAAAAACCCACGGTCAAGCACTGCTACCTTTACATACCCCCCCCCCCTTTTCAAACACTTAAATGAGCCACATATCACCATTACCGTCACGTTTCAGGATGTAAGCAAGTAGGACACACAATTTTCTTGAGACATGCAGTGTTTACCACTAATTGAACAATCCATCTTGCAGCAAAGGTATGACTTCCTGCAAGAAAACAGTTTGGTGCTTTTAGAGAAGAGGCCTCAAGATTCAGAGAATGGCCTTTAATACTTCTTCAGGACTCAAGTTTAGTATTTATGGGAATAAAAAAAGGAGTTAGAGCAATGCCATTTCTCAAAGAGGAGGACCATTTACTAATTTTACGTAACCTCCCCTTACAAAGAGATGTAGAGCATGTATTTACATGTCTGAACAAAAACTGGTGCAGAAAATAAAGATGAACATTTGGATATTCAAATATGGACACAGATTCATGTAGATCTGTGTCTCTTTTTATATTTTCATTCAGTTCATCAGGAAGTGCCGAAACCTTCTCAAATTATAAGGAGCCACAGTGAAAAAACGGGCATGTATGCACACATAATCTATGGTGACTCACCAGGGGATCTCGCAAAGTATTTTCCACTAGCAGCAAACAATAAAAGGACATGAAGGGAAAGCTCTATAGCCGTGAAACTGTCAGGAAATATAAAACTGACATGATTTTTGTTTTGTCATGCCAAATCCCACGTCTAAACTAAGTCAAGCGCTGGAATTTACACTTATATCTTGAAAAAGATGTACAGTTTTCACCTCAGCACATCTGATTCATGTAATGTTTGAGAGCTGAAATCAACTAAACAGCAGGAAATTTTTCATGATGCACTGCAAAGCCTTTCTCATTAGTCATGCCATCTGTTGTACATATGTGACGGACATAGATGAAAAACAGCAGGGCGTGTCTTCCTGTGACACCTACACATTGTTTAGTGAACGTCATCTCGGAAGAACAACTAAGACACTTGGAAATTTTCCACATTCTTAAATGGCAACGCATGCATTCGCCGTACAGTGAATGTGGCATCATGTTGTTGCAGGTCTGTCTTCATCGGCACATAATGTTTTTTTTTCCCCTTGGGTTGCTATGAGGAAACACTTGGGGGCGGGGCCAGTACTTTTCCCACTCTGTAATGCCAGCTTCTTTTAGTTGCTTCATCTGACCAATGAAGCAACTTAAAGTTTTTCAAAAGAGGGTGCACTAGTACCTACGAGCTACACCTTCAACAGCCCCACCTGACTTCACAAGGTAAGTTTTTTATTTCAACTTAGATGTGCATTGATCATACTTGTGTGCATACAGGTGTGTTTCATCATCAGAGTGAAGGAATAACTGTCTAATCACACTTTTTTTCATCATTATGGTGTGAATTTATCAGAAAAAGATCTTTTTTGTTTGATGGATTCTTCATAAAGCAGATACCACACCTACACTTTTCAGTGTCAATAATGTACTTTTTACTTTACTTCTTTTTATTGATAACTTGAGTTGCAAGTCACCTTGCAGATTTAGAATAATCAAAATATAAATTAAACAGTAAAATGCTGTGTTATATTATAGATTTGGACAGTTTTAACTATATAATATACTTCTAGGAAGCCTTACTTTTACCAGCTGCAACATTAGAAACTTAAAAAATCATTGCATTATTGCAAATTGTGTTTGTTGAAATAAAAAAACCAGTAAAATAATACATATTATCCTGACATGTCCCTTCCTGCATATCATGTACTCTCACTTCTGGAACTTGAAGTTCCAAGATAATACTTATGTAAGAACTTTTTATAAAGTTTTTTAAAAATCTATTTTCTAAACTCTAAAGTATTAGTATTTTTAATAGTGTTCACATGTTTTTTTTTAACTTGTATTTATTTGTCTGTAAACCTCTGACTTCTTTGCCCTATACGCCCACTTTTGAAACCAAACCTGCACCCATGCTTACGGCTGTTTCTCATTTGCAACCAAAGTAAGCCAAAAACCCGTGGCCTGTGGTGGTTATTTAGTATGATGCAGGACAGACAGCCAACTGCGGATGTGTTACGTAACTCATTCTTTTGTAAGAGAAGTGTGCCAAGCATGCAGGTTTACAGGGATCGTTTTTTTAAAGCCTCAGAGGCTGGGCGTAAACCACTTTGTGAACACATTGTACTAGTTTTTTAAAGAATAATCTACTTGCTTGTATTTATTCAACTTGCATTTTTATGCATTTACCAATAATTTTTATAACTTTTGCATCCTAATGCATCTTGCAGACTCTCTCTGTTGACACACTGAAACATGGTAGACCCCTGGCAGGAACCATATGACTTCGCTGTTGAGGTTGCAAAACTAGCTGGAGCTGTACGTAAGAGCCATCTGTAACAGACTCTGAATGTGCTTCTTCTCCGGTGTTTGCAACATTGGTTAACACTTATGTTTTTGATAATGATGATGTAATAACAATATCGCAATTGTTTAGGAAGTCAGGAAAGCCGGGGAGGAGGAAATCAATGTCTTGACGAAGAGCTCCTCTGTGGACCTCGTCACTAAAACTGATGAGAGGGTGGAGAAAATCATCATCGGGTCTCTTAAAGAGAAATTCGGAGATGGCACGCACTGGTGAGACACGTACACAGATATGAATGTTTGCATGCTAGTTATGTTTGTGACAGAGGCACAAAATTATGATCATATACTGATTTGAGTCCATCGGCCCTTCTGTGCTGTAGTTTCATTGGAGAGGAGTCTGTTGCAAAGGGGGAGGCGTGCATCCTTACAGACAAACCTACATGGATCATAGACCCTGTGGACGGCACCACAAACTTCGTGCATGGGTAAGATGTCAGATTTAATGGATTCACTCTCTGGTATAGGAAAAACTCAATTGCTAAACTAAGCATTAGAAGAGTAATTTGTCCTCAAATTAACTAATAAATTAAGTGCTTATTGCAGCACGGCAGCAATTATTCACAGTATCTGCATGGCTTATTGTCGATCAATACATTTGGCTCAGAGATTAATTGCTTTTACATAGTGACATAAAGTATATGGCTTTTAAAATTTACTTTCTAAGTTCTGTTTTGTTTTTCTTTTTAATTGGTACAAAACCATTCCTACCCTCTGAAATTTCAGGTCTTGAAACTCAGGAATTCAGGAAGTTTTTTTAACTTTGGAGAGATAAACTGTCCCATCCCTCATGGCAACACAGCCAGATAAAAGTCATATATCATTTAAAAGAGTTTTTTTAAGGGGATTTTAAAAACCCTTCCATACCCAACACACACGTATATGTGATTGAGCATCTCCATGTTATTTTGAAGGTATTCTCACTTCTGTAATCAGTATTATTACTGTATTACTACAAATCTGTTAAAAGATGCATTTGGTTAGAAAAAAGTATACTTTTCAAGCTGTTACATTGCTCACTTTGATCATATACACATGAAACTTGTTCACAGATTCCCGTTCGTCGCTGTGTCTATTGCCTTTGCTGTCAACAAGGAGGTATGTCATATTAAATAAGATAGCTTTACAGCCAAAAAATGTAGAAGCCATATGTAGTGCATTTCAGCTGAAAGAATAATGTGTGTTTTTAGCTGGAGTTTGGAGTGGTGTACAGCTGCCTGGAGGACAAGATGTATAAGGCGAGGAAGGGGAGGGGAGCTTTCTGCAATGATGAACGCATTCGGGTGTCTGATATCGAAGGTAATATGTTCAGATTTCTGTGCAACAAAACTCGAAAGTTTGTATGTATTATTAAGCAAAAAAACAAACAAAACTAGGACATAACACAAATTTGCAATGTTTTGCATTAAAAAGTTAGCAGACATTCAATTTTCTAGCCTTTTGACTGCACTGTGTGTCTGTGTGTGTACGTTTACAGTCAATTTCACACCTTTAATTACAAACTTACACTCATCTGGCATGCTGTCTTTGCAGATATTAATAAGTCTATCATCATCTCTGAGCATGGAACTGATAGGAGCAAGGAAAAAGTGACCAAAATCTTCTCCACCATGCAGAGGATCCTCTGCATCCCAGTTCACGGGTAAGTTTGCTTGACCTGCATGCGGCCACAAAATGAAACTAAAAAGCAAACGACCACAGCCAGCACTACACTCATCTCTTGCTCTGAAAGCCACCATTGCACTGCACTGTTATCAAAAAATATTGTTTAATAGGCTTACATCTTGGTAATTAGTTTGAAAATTCAAGAAACTAAAGAGGGTTAAGCTCCATCCCACATATAAAGCTAACTAGCTTAACAAGCAGGGTAGCTGTTCATGTCAACTTTTGACACTAGTGGAGTTCATGCAATTTGGTATTGAACTGCTGTGAAATTACATATTTTAATTTTCAGTGCAATTCCCTAGGTTATTGTCAATACACATAATACATAGAAATACCTTGCAAAACAGCTGAGTACCATAATTGATCAAAGCTAAGTTTATTTTCTTGAACAGGCTAATAAAAATGAACAAAAATGATGATATAACACATTGTAGATATTGTTTTCTTTCTCAGTATCTGCATTTTTATAGATTCCACATTATATTGGTAAAATCTTCACTCTTCAAAAAGTATGAAATTGAGACACTTCATCTTTTCTAGCTGTTTTCCAGCCAGAAAGACATTTTCAGACCCTTATTGTTCTACTTCTCTGTGTCTGTGGTTTGTGTTTGCTGCCTTTGTAGGGTGGTGTAGTGCAGTTTTTACTTGTGTTTATTCATTTCCAACTGATCTGTCCTGACAGGCTTCGTGGGTCTGGGACAGCTGCCACCAACATGTGTCTGGTGGCGACGGGGGCGGTGGAGGCCTTCTTTGAAATTGGGATCCACTGCTGGGACATTGCTGCTGGAGCGGTTATAGTCAAAGAGGCTGGCGGAGTGCTCCTGGATGTTAACGGTGTGTATCCTTTCAAGTCTGATCACAGAGCATCAAGTGATGAACTGCAGTGCAAACTCTTACAAACTTAAGTTAACAAACAAGAGGGTTATTACTGTATTTTAGTGCAACTCATCCTGATAAAGGCTTTGTTTGACAATTTAGGGAAACCGTTCGATTTGATGTCCCGGAGGATGGTTTCAGCAAACAACGATATAATTGCAAAGCGGATCATCAAGGAAATTGAAATATTCCCAGTGGAAAGGGACGACGCTCCGAAAAAACAACAAGGACAACAGAAGGAATGAGAGTAACAAAAGTCCAAAGTATTGCTGTTTTTCCTAAATAAAGTTTTTCTGCTGTAATCAACATTGATTCACCTAACTTGCATACTGTGTGTTTTATCTGCTGCACAATTTAGTCGACAACTGTAGCGACCCAAGGATGTACTTTATTACCTCTGTTTGACACGTCAATCAAACGTATTGATTGGGGTAAATGAAGTGAAAAAAACACATGCACATGTCTTTAATGTGTAGCTGTCCATGTATGCATTTGATCTCACATGAAACATGAATCATGCAATTTATACAACCATGTATCTCTTTTTTTACCTCCTGTAACTCCAGACCAGCAGATAGCAGGAACAGCTGGTCTAATCTGAGACTAATGCTTGTTTTGACTGAATTTCTTTTCACTGAATTCGTTTGAATTAATGTGTAATGATTTGATTAAAATTAGTGAAACCCTGGGCGATCGCCCTCATTAGAGGCAACAGTCCTCAGCACGCAGTTAAGTCATTGTTGAAGTGACTCTATAAACACTGGCCCTGTCAAGTGTCGTGTAATTTATTCACAGTTAACATCATCTTACTGCCTGAGAGTCTCTAATTCAGCGTTACACAATTTATTGCACTCATATTACTCTTCACCACTAGAGGCCAGTAATGCATCAGCATTTAGACGAGATCTTAAAGAGGCTCTAATTTTACACTGCTGGATGATTGGAGGTATTTTTTATTTGATTTTACTTTATTATAATCATATGTATTGTGGGATGGCACATCATGCTCTGAAGTCCCCAGTGCTTTGTCATCACCTTCTCCAGCTTCACAATGAATATTAAATAAAAAACCCTCCCAATACATAAGCTAACTTTAGACTCCCTTCTGCTCTCTTAGACCTTATTATGGTCTGTAATTTAAAAGCTGGCTTGGAGATCGGCCTGTAGTGCGGGATGCAAAAGGTGGAGGAGCGAGCTAACGAGCAGCAGCGGCGAATGGAACAGCAGCAGCACAAACAGCAGGAACATCAGCAGCAGCAACGGCGGCAGTAACAGCAGGAGGTTGGGTGGAGGTGGGAGGGTGCGAGGAATCCAAGAACGTGTTTGAGCCGGTGCCTTTGAAACCCAAATAACTGCAATTTCTTTGTATAATCATTCCACTATACATGTGCTAATGCTGTAGTGTGTGATACGGTGATGTGTGATGTTCTGCTGTTTGTCTGCCTTTTAAATGGTAAAATCTAATTCCACAGCACTTTGAGCATCAGATGTGGATGTGAATCTCCTTTTTTTCTTTCATATAGGAGATGCTGGATATGAATCATGTAGGGGAGAGATATGTGTTGCAGTACAGCTGGTCATATAATAGTTGCAAATACAGTACATCTTAACATTTGCTTGAACTTGCCCCAAGTAGCAGATGGCTAGAATTTGCCTTGCAGGACAATGAAGTAAATGCCACAGAGGTCAGAGAACCACATGCAAGTGTATAAAAGTCAATCTAGCATATTTACTTGCAACTACCAATGTTTTTCTGGTGCTAAATCATGCTAAAAAAAAGACTTGTGTGTGTTATATTGAGATGTGCAAGAGCAACAGTAACTACGTTTCTTATTAGTTCTCAATCAGATAGCTGTTTTTTCCAGTTTTGCAGTGGAGCGATACAATGATTTGAGTATTTTAACTTGAATAAAATGGCTTCTAAGAATGAACAGATGGTTGTATTTCATACAAAATATTCTTTTTTTACCTGTAAAACATAAAAATTCAGTTGTTAGCACTGTATAAGGAATAAATCACTGGTTTATTGCACATTGTATAATACAGACGATGTCAAGTGTTTATTAATACATTTCTCCCCCTGTCAAGACTATATAATGTATAAACTGGCTGACTATATATGACACAGTTATATTTAACATGAGGAAACATGTATATGACAACTGAGCGAACTCCATCTGCTGAAAAAGGTCTTGACATGTGGCAAAAAGCTTCAAGAAAAAAAAAATCTAGCCAGTTATCTTAAAGCTACATAACACATGTTTTATTCATAAAGTAATAACCACCAACAAATTTACAAGATAGTTTGTTGTCCAGTGTTGACAGTGATGCAGGATATAAGGTAGCTATTGGCGGTGATGAAGTGGAAAACAGTACGTGGATGTAAATAGTACCAATTTAAAGAGTAAACATGAAAACATAATAATACACCTTTGTGTCTGAGCAAAACATTCAAATTGTCTTGACGGTATTTACATCCGGTGTGAGATTAGTTATTTGCGTTCGCAGAACATCAGGTTTACGAAGGTTAACTGAGAATAACATCAGCAGAGAAATAAAACAGCAGGTGCAAAGCAACTAAAGGGAAGTGAAAATGAGCATCTGACCCAAAGGACCAATCTTATATGAATCCAAGGTGCTTTTAACACACAAACACACACATATCTGAACAAATCTAATAGAGACTAGATTGTAAATACACTCAGAGAACATGCAACCAAAAACCTCCGTCATCATGAGATGAACTGCCTTAATGTTCTCAGCTCATATGGAGAACGTGTATCCATGTCTCGACCGGTATCTTAATGGTCACACTTTAAGTTTAAGTTTGCTTCATTGTTTCAAAGAAATCTGGATTTCCTCTCTTTTCTCAGACACGTGTCATTAGTGGTCGACCGAGGCTGACTAACTGTTTTGATTGCCTGACTGACGCTGCGGTTTGTGAGGCTCATGCTGTCAGCTGATTTCAGGTTCTTTCAGGTCCCGTCGGGTTTAATCAAAGTCTTGCACACACTCGGGGCTTGTAGCAGTTTAAGGTGGACCCATTGAAGAGCAGAGGTGAACGGAGGTGATGGTGAGGACTTGATCCCTGAAGTTTGCTTTGATGACAGAAGCAGAGTAAAGTTTGCAGAACGCTGGCTGCAAATGACAGAGTTATTGATTATTCTTTAAACTGCTTAGCCTATAAAACATCAGAAAATAGTGTAAAATACACATCACTCATTCCTTCAGGCTGAGGTCGTGTCCTCCGACCCTTTCTTCCCAGAAATGGATTCATATAGTAGCCTTTTATTTTCAAAGTTGCTATAATTACTAGGTAGAATAAATTCAGAGGTTTTTTGACCAAAAGAAACTCTACAGAGTCCCTCGTTCAAGTTCTGTCCGAGATAAGGTTTAGGCAACAAATTTTAAATTAGAAAATATTTTATTTTCTCTTTAAGGGGCAATTCAAGACAAAAAGCCTGAAAACAAAAGAACACATACAGTAAATAACTAATTTAAACACTCTCAGAAAATAACTATGACAATGTTGAAAAGTTACACTTTAGTTAATGTTTGTGAAAGATTGTGATTTTGATTAAATTTTCATAAACATGTTGTCAAGCCACTGCAGACTTTTCTGTATGTTGTCATTAGTCAATTTTTAACTACATATTAACAATCTGTCCTTATTATGTTTACAGCAAAAATAATCTAACCAGCATTACATCTTCTTTTAAACAGATTTGTTGTCATAGTTTCTTGTAGGAAAAAGTCTTATTTTGCCAACCAACGGTCCTTGTTGTGTAACAGTTGCTTTAAAAGTACTTTAAATGTATTTTATTCATCATTCAAGAAGTTGTGGAATGATTTTCTGTCCTGTACATACCGGACTAATGAACTGAGTATTTTTACTCCACTTGTTGTTCACAAATGTTACAGTTGCAACTGCATGCATCCTTATTGCAAGTAATGAGTGACTCAGTTAACAGACTCTGTCAATTTTTGCTTTGCTTTCACAAATTAAACTTCGTGCAGATTAGTAGATACAGGAAATTAAGAAACAGAGGAGGTAAAGAGGTAGTGACTTAAGCAAGACCGGGATGTTACTGTTAAAAGTTGGCCAGATGAAACCTGGAAATGACACCATTACTATTGTGTTATTCACATTGCAACAGAGACAATCAGAGCAGTTTAAAGTAAAAGCAGCAGTGATTAAAAACTTCAGATTTAACTCACAATATGTAACATTTCCATAATGTCTAAAAAATTACCATTTCTTTTATATATTTTGTTGAATTTTGCATTTCAAAAACACAGCTTTTGTTTTAATTGTTTTGATAGAGAGACCTCTGGTGGCGGAAGTTATGCATGGTGCATTCAAATGATACTTTTAAAAAAAGTACTGTCCTGTTCATTAAAAAGATGAAGCAATCATCTAATCTGTTGTAATTACATCTCATGTAACAGATTATAATGTACGTATTAAGCAATCAATGGTGCACCATATATTATCCTCTGCAATCAATAGTGCTGGGAGTTTACGAGAGAAAAGCAGTGGTCTGAGATAGCACTGCTGCTTGATGTCCTAATTTCACACAGTTAATGTCTAGAAGTGTGTCAGTAAGTGTAATGAAATTGAACACAAAGGAGGGTGAGAAAGCGACCATCACGAAAAAAGAAAAGCCCCCAGTAATCCACTAAAAGTGCATCTCTTCTGGTTCAATAGAGCCAGAAACAAAAGCATGCTGCGGGAGATTGAGTCTGCAGGTCCTGTGAGTCCAGCATATATAACCGCAGCAAACAACAATAACCATAATCAAAATGGAAAAGACACGGAAAAGCCTTTAATTTGCGCTTGTTACCATTAGCTGTCATCATTAGGTAATAGAGGCCTGTGGTCGCTATAAACGCACAACCATAACACACAGCTTTTGTACATCCAGCAGGCTATTCAACAGTGCAGTGCATTTGCAGGGGAATAAGCTCCACTTTCCATTTCTTCCCTCCTCCCTTCTTCTTATTGTCAGTCAGTTTAAGTCATGTTATGCAAAACATCTGAAGCAAAGCCAAAGAAATTAGCTTGTCCTGGCCGGCAGCCATATTGACTTGGGTTCTCGCGGTCCCAGTTGTTTTTGATGCACTCTTATGTTAATATATTTTTTTAAAAAAAAGGAAAAAAAAGTTGAAACACATTTCATCCAAGCATGTGCTGAACTTCTGCTGTCTCTATCCAGATCGATACGAATGACCCTCCTTGAGGAAATGAGGGAACAGTCGGGACATTGTAATGAAATCTGAAACCCAAAGTATATGAGATGCTGCGTGCAAGTGGTGTCTATCAAAAGCTGCTCAAAACGGTGAATCAATGGGAATATTAACATCGCGCTCACACACAGATATGGACAGAATCAATGGTGATAATCCTAAGTAATAGCCCTTGAGGCGGTTCTTACATTTATTTTAACGGATATTTTGTCCCTGTGAGGTTTTCCTTGACATATTAATTGCTTGCCTAAGTGCTCTATTTTCTGAGCACTTTGATTAATCTTTTTTGTCTTGTCTGTCCATCATTATTGATCCATTAAACACACACTTAATCTTTGCTTTTTAATACCCGAGATTTAATTACATCTGCTGATGCTGTGCTTTCCCTCCAAGGGAGCACATTTCTCGCGCTCTCCTTCCTTGCCAACCACTTGTCACCTCTCCTCATGTGTTACAGTCTAAGGAGTCTTTAAGTGCGAGCGCAGCAGTATGTGCATGTGTGTACACAGTCCCAGTAAATTACCCTCCTCCAGGACTATGATGCCCCGTAATGCGCCGGTCTATTGCCACCGCTTTCTCGGTGTCATTCAAGATGTTTGCGATGTGAGGATGAGGAATCGATACCCCTGCCTGGTGCTTGTGTAGGCGTTTGCAATTAGCAGTTACAGCCTCAGACCGGTGGCAGATGGATCAAACCGCAGTAAGGGAGGGTTTCCCATTAGTCACTAATTTGACAAATAACCATGCAAATTGTACCAGCCTCACCTTGCACTCCTGATCGACAGGAGTGGTGGATCTCAGGAAAGATTCAAACTCCAAAGAGGAAGAGTTGAGACTCTTTTTTTGTTTGTTTGTTTGTTCGAAAAGAGAAGCCATGAAAAGACTAAAAGTAAAATCAATCGATGCAATTTTAAGTGATGTCAGTGTGTCCAAAAACCTGATATATCTCATTATTCCTCAGTGCCACAGAGCTCCAGTTTTTTGTTACACAAAACCATTAATGAGCAACAAAAGAAAACTGAAGTTACATATTCTTTCTAAATCATGAACTGTTTCCTTCCATAACGCAGCGAATCATTATCATGGTTTAACTGTACATCTGCATTTTGAAAAAGTGAAACAGTTTCTGTTTCAGTTTCAGTTTGGAAAAAACAGACAAAAAAAACAAACAGAAATTAAATTTAATTAAAAGAAGTCAGCTGCTGCTTGAACATGGCATTCGTAATCGAGATTAAATGAGAACCACTTTGCAAGAAAGCAGAAAGGTAAAAAAGTAATGAATGTTTAAAGTTGTTGACCGAGAGAAATTGTTTAAATGAATTGAAACAGAAGAAATAAATGAGAAGATCTGAGCTTCTGAAGCATACAGATACAACTACATAATGACACAAGAGTTGGCTAATTTTTTAGCTTCATCATTTAAACCACCCTTTCAGTTTTGCCTTATTTTTCAAGTTCTGCCAAACCACTCTGCATTTAATGACACAAATAAAGCAGCAGACTTTTATGAGTTTGCACGATTTTATTTCAATAAGCTTAAATGTCTTGTGAAATTCTAAAAAAAGGGGACATCAAGCAGCCAGTCATCCATTCAGCTTTCGTGTGGGTGGCCCACGAGGCCAACGGCTAGACTGTGTCACCTTGTGTCACCCATGTGTCTGAAAACACTCACCGCTTTCCTCTGACAGAAGGAGGGGGGGGGACACAGCACGAGGAGGGGTTATTACACACGGGGAGTGACCACGGCTCGGCAGCGGGGGGACCCCAAAGGCAAAGCATCTATGCATTTGAATAATCTATTGCACCAACCCTCACATTTGCATATCTGGGCACTTTCAAGTCACTGGGGCACCATGATTCACTCCCCCTCTGCCAGACTGTGTTGTTACTAGTATGAAACAGGATGGATATTAAGCTTGTTTGAATGCAAGTTCACTCATGAATCTTTAAGGCTGCCGTGTAATAAGAAAGAGAGGGAGAGGAAAAAAAAAAAAAAAACAGAGAGCGACGCCATCAGACTGCAGAATTACTTTTCTGTTCCACTCTGAGACATCAGTGACTGCAGGGAAGTTTTGTCCACGAGGAGATACCTGACAGGGCTCTAAATTGTGAAGAAGACTGACACAAGTGAGAATTTAACAATTGCCAGTTAGAGTGTAAAGAGAGGTTGTGTGGTGTGCAGCGAAGCAGCCCCTCCATGCTCTCTGCCTCTTACCCACCTCTCATGGATCCTGTAATGGATACAGCCTCTGAAGGATTTAAGGATGGCCAGGCTGCTCACCTGTTAAAATAGCTCTTGTACGTAAGCCTATCCTCTGGCAAACTTTGACAAAGCATGACTTTTCTGCTGCAAGTAAATGATGCAGGAGGGTTAGCTGAGCTATTTGTAGTTATTCAGGGTTGTACGTGTGTGTGCAGTGCACAATGAAAAGTAATTAAATCTGTACTCTGACCTTTTGTGATGTTCCGACAGCCCTCTGCTGTGTATTCAACACATTTTTTAAATGAATGTTGGGTGTTAGAGCGCTGATATCCACCAGTGCGCTGCACTGAATCAACAGAAAGCAACGGGGAACACTGTGTAGTCATGCACACACACCGCCGAGGTTACTGTGAGGATTGTCTAGGAAGAAGGAGAGGAGCACAGAGGAGCTACAGGAATGAAAGATGTTAGTCTGCCAGTTTGTCACAAAAGCAGTGTGCTCCTGTGTGATAGACTGGCAGACCGTGCTAGCTCTGTATCCTCAGGGACACACAGGCTACTGTTATAGAGTCACAGTTTTTGAGATGCTCCTCTCATTTTCCAAGGCAGAGAGACAGAGGAGAGAAAGGAGGGGAGAGCAGCCGCGGGTTCGTTGTCTTAAAGCAGACACGCTTAAGCCTTGTTAGGCTGCTTGTGTCTGTGGAGGTTCATGGCCTGTGTCGAGCAAAAAGTCCACAATCAGCTATCATGACACGGAGGATAACGTTACACTGGATGGATCTTCTCAGCAGCGTTCGAGTGGTGTTTGAAGATCTGCCCAAAAACTTTTGTGTAATGACATCAAGCAAAGCGTGCGGACAGTGCTGGAGGTGAGAATAAAAGCCGGGGTCTCCATAATTTTCACTTGACTCTGTCAATTCCAGTTTAGTCAAGTTTATTTTTATAGCCCAAAAAAATCAAAGGTTGGTCCCAGAGGGGTTTGCAATCTGTATAAAACCAAATCCATCCATGGACGAGGGAAAACTCCCTGCATGCTACTGGTGCTGCATCACAGGAGTAGATAGAAGTAGAGGGGGTTTAGATAAATGCAATCACAAAATCCAACCAAGAACTAACAGGTAGCAAAACTACAAAATTACATTATTCAGTTGATGCTTTTATCCGAAGCAATTTACATTAAATGCATTTATAAACGCGGACACGATGTGGACCGAAGCAGTTGGTACTTTTTGTGCCACAGGTGAATGAGCGAGGTCCTTCCAGGCAAAGTCTGCCACTCAGCATCCCTTTCAGCAACAGCTAGGTGTTATTTTGGGCTAACAATAGCAGACTGCTGTTTAAATGGCTAGGAAGGGAGCCATTACTCTACTTTCAATGGTCACCAGGCTATAGAAACTACATATATAGAATCACCAATCAAAATTGCTAAAGAACACTTAAAAACTTTGGTACATTTGCCAGCAAAATAAGTCTTGAAACACCTTTAACAAAGTTATACTAGATCTCATGACTCATAGTTCTTCTAAGATGTTGCAAAGTAAAGTGTCAACAACATTGGCTTGATATGATCTTAATTTATCTGTTTTAAAGCACATAATTTGCTTTTGGGGGAAGGGGAGTGATGTCTGTCTTACAGAAGGCATATCTAGCATTCACAAAAGCTTTAAGTGGTTTCTCTTTTCTTATTTTATGTTTTCTTGCATAAGTGAGTTTGGCCAAAGGTTATCAATGAGATGAAGCTTCATCCCATAAATATTGAACTCAAGTTCTTCCACAACAAACAGAGAAAACTGTTTTTTTTTAGCTTGAATAAGAATAAATAATAATAGATGGTATAACGGCACGGTGTCGGCTTCTCTTTCTACTTGAAGCTTCATTCTAGTTCCTGAACTGATCTGAAGTTTAAGTAACTGCATGTGACATTCGTCTGTTATTTTTAAGTCTTTAGTTTTGCATTTTGCTTGAATGTTGTTTATTGACTCTGATATGTCTTGTCTCTTCTTCTACTGTGGGGGCTAACTGAGAAACAAATAATTAAATAAAAGCGTTGCTGTAGCATCTCACTTTCAGTATCTGGCAGTAAAACACGATGGGTGCAGAAAAAGTATCAGGGCAAAGGTCAACCGGAGACCCACAGGAGCAGGATGGTGCCCCGCTAAATAGCTAGTTTTAGTCAGTAACCTGTTACTGTTGCTTGGATACTGTGTGCCTCTAATTAACAGTTTTGTGATTTACATGCTCCCCTGTTAACATCTGTTTCCCACACTTGCTTCGCTATTACAATTTATGAGCCTCATTTCGATGTTGTGATGGACGTTTAAGTAAATATAAAAATTCTAAAAATTACTGCCTAAATTGCAAACAACCAAACGAGCATTGTCTTGTGGGTAGGAGCTGAGTTTGTGGGCGGTTCCGCCTTTTTAGGGGTCAAGGTATAACAACCTCTCTGTAGAAAGGCCCTCTCACTAGCTTGTTATTTGTGTTATTTTTTCTAATAACACAACATGATTATATAAAATCACAGCGGTGCATTATTTCACCACTTTTTTTTTTCTTTCGGCGAACAATAAAACTCCTTTATATTTTCTGAAAGCCCGAATGGTGCCCCAGGGACTTGAGCTCTTTTAGCGATTAGGATAGCTGAACTCTCGCAGAGTCTGCTCTTTGAATTAAGTCCCCCTCCCCTCTCCTGCAGGCCTCTCACTAGGCTGATCTTGGAGGCTAATTGGCCTTGGGGTTGACATGCGGTGTTTACCGGCGGCCCTGTGGGAGCTGGATGAACCGGTAGAGGGGAAGGGGTGCTGCGGCTCCCCTCCCATCAGTGCTGGCTCGAGGCATGGACCGCTAGTCCTTATAACTGTCCCCCGCAGTGTCGGCTCTGGACCAAGGCTTTAGCCTTAAGATAAACTAGAAACTCTTCTGAGTTCATGCTAGGTGACTTTAACAACATAGAGAGCAAGAAAATCCAAGAACAGAAGAAAAACCACTGATTGCAAACTACAGACATGATTTATGGAAAGATTGTGTGTGTTTGTATTGATAAAAGTGTTACAAGATGAGATGTTAGCATTGAGAAGGACGAAAAATACAGCTGGCATCAAAGAGAGGAAAAGAGGCAGCTTTTTCTTTGAAATCACGTAACAGACAAGCATTTTATTTGTGGAGCACATTTCATAACCAAAGGCAACCTGAGAGCTTTACATAATAAAACTGAAAAATAAACCAAAAAAAAAAAGCAGTATGCTACAGCTTGTCTGTAATAGCTCACTGAGCTAGTTAGCTTGCTCCTGGCACAACTGCTTACAGGCATATAAATTTCCTATGGTTTATTTAAGAGATATATTCGTAGTATCAAATCCTGTCTGGTAATTGTCTCCTTTTTGATGAGTCAAATCCTGCAGAGGATTTTAAATGTTGACTTTTTTGTTTGCATGTCAGAAACCATCAAAGTTGAACTTCATGGTGAAAGTTATATTATTATTTAAGTCATTTATTCCTCTACAATTAGTCGTGGTTTTAAGGAATGGACCACTAATCCTCTATCAGTCCACAAAAGCATATGGAAAGGACTCCGTCTTTATCTTATAGATAAAGTTTTCAGTTATGTAGAGTTCATGCCAGGTCACCTGAACAAAACATTAGTAATAAATGCCATACAAAAAGAAAACCGGTGAACCACTAATTGCAGATTATGAACATGAACTAAGTGAGGTCTGAATTTCTTTCTTTGTGTTAGAAGTGTTAAAAAAATGTAATGTCAACATGAAGAAAAGAACAAAACATAGCCCACAGCTGGGATCAGGGTGACAGGAAAACAAGGTGTTGAAATGAAGACGTAACCAAAAATGAAAACACATTTATTTATGGAACAAATTTCATACACAAAAACATTCAAACAACTTATACAAGACTTTAAAAACATTAAAAAATACCGTATAGGCTGACGCAAGCCCTAGTCAGTCAATGGCTCCTGGTGTTAGCTAACCTGCTAGTGGCTCATTCCTTAACAGAAAAATAAATTTAAAATCAGACAAATAAAAACAAAACAGTGTAGAAGTACAAAATTACAAGTTTAAGTCCTATTAAGCTGGTAAAGTAAATGTAAAGGAGTAAAGTACAATATTTCCCTACCGGATTGAGTATTAATGTAAAGCAACACAAAAAGAATTACTAAAGTGAATCCAAGTACCTCAGACCTGTACTTAAGTTTAGTATTTGTGCAAATAAATGTACTTTTCACCTTTAAACTCAAACTACAGCTTGTACAAAGCATGTATTTGAATTTTAAGTAAGTTTGCTCATTTCACAATTTCACGGGACGCTCTAATTGAAAGTAATACATGAACCAAAGGGAACCAAAGAAACTCTAATCTGCTCTTTTCTCGCTTCAAACTGACGGTGAACAAGCTACATTTTCAGTGTTTATGAGCGAGCCATGCTGAAGTTGTTGTTGTTATTCTCTGTAAATTAAGCAGAGACTCTTGGTTCAAAATGGGCATTTTTTTTTCAATTACCTACAAAGAGCGTGAGGCTTTGCAACTGTGTCCTTTCCTTGAATCTTTTTATGATTGAGTTGGAAGCCAGATGGGAAGCACAGCACACAGGCAGAAAGTGAGAGAGTCGGTGAAAATGTTCGTGGTTTGCGACATTCACAGTGACCGAGACGAATCCATTATTGATAAATATGTAAATGTAGACCTTGTGAAGAGAAAATAAGAAAAAAACACCAAAGAAAATTTGTTTTTAAATTCCATGTTGACAGCTTTAAATAATTTTAAGGTCAAGGAATGTACCGTTTTTCTCTATTTCACTGTTTGGTGCCAGGATTGGCCTGAATATCTATAAAATCCATCCAGATTCGAACATTTCCAAAACAGAACTCCATAAGAAAAAGTCTGCAAATTAATGAGAACATGCACGTCCGTCCTGTGGGATTTGTAGCATTATTCAGTAAGTCCTGGATTATTATATTTCACAGACAGCGAGAACGGCACATCTTTAACAGGAACAGCACCCTAATTTCAAATTAAAGGCACAAAAGCAAGCTCCGGATGAATAACAGCCAAAACCCGGCTGCCTCGAAATGCTGAATTTTAGCCTTTCTTTCCTTGTTTGTGTGACAAGTGAGTCCACTTTCTTGTTGCTAATACCCAATTAGGGAGATGATTATTGATTGAGGTGTTGAAAGTTGACCGCTAATCTCCCTTCTGTCAGGATGAGACGATCAATAGGTGAGTGTAATGAGCAACCTGGTTTCAGGGTGCTAATAAACACAATTAAATTTAGACTGGATACATGCACATGTGTAATACAATAGATAGAGGATTTGAAGTGCAGATTGCAGATATTTGTTGTTTTTTTTTTGTTATTTGAACAGGAATGACAGTTTCGTCGAGCAGACACAGAAAAGCAGTCAGCTAGTAAAAGAAGTCAGACGTTATAAGCTGTTTTTCTGGCTCTGCTAATGTCATCAGAAGTGTACTAATTTCTGTCAAAAAAAAGCCTTTTTTTCAGCGTCCTCTGTTCTGTTGCCTGAAAATTTTTCATACATATCCATAAAGCCACCTCTGAAGTTTCAGTCCTGTGCTTATATTTAAATTTCAAGACCCTCGGGTACTTATAAACAAACAGTGATTAAGAGCGAAGGTAAGCTAATGCCACCAATAGCTACAGCAACAGCATGATTATGGCTAATTACTTCCAGAAGGCAACCCCCCCTCTTCATCTTTCACTTTGTTTTACCAACTTTGTTATGATGAAAGAATGACTGAGTGTTTGTTGCTGACCCATCAAGGGCAGCTAAACAATCAAACAGTGCAATTGCGGTGCCATTATTGTAAAGAGAAATTTGCTTTTCAAGGACGATACAGTTGTTCTTGACATATGGGTCCTGCGTCATTCCTGCTTTTATTAGAGTAAATATCTCAGCGAAGGCATCTCTT